>JABFOU010000321.1:0-10089 GCA_022817745.1 Scelioninae gen. 1 sp. ZL-2020 | reverse complement strand
ATTCGTTTCCCCTTTCTTGTACACCGGCACCACCAGTCCCTCTTTCCATTCATCTGGCATATATCTTCCTTCCCATATCTCTCTTATACAAGATTTCAACTTTTCTTTAATTTTTCCCTCGCTATATATCCACGACTCATTCATAATATCATCTATTCCAGCCATCTTCTTTTTTTTCAATTTTTTTATCTGAGCCTCTATTTCACAGTCTTTTATTTCTTCCAACCCTTCAATTTTCTCATAAAATCTCTGTTCCTCTACCTTATTCGTTTGATCAACTTGTTCTGCCTCTCTTCCTCCCAAAGATTTCATAAAGTAATTCCTCCATTCTTTTAAATCATATTTTTCAGTTATACTCATTTTCCTTTTCCAGCTCCTTCCCAAAAATTTCCAAGCATCTCCTTCATTTTTCACCTCTATTAGGTCACCTTCCATTTTCTTCACCCATCTAGTCTTTTTTTCTTGGATTAACTTTCTATATCTGTTTTTGCATTCTCTCAGATTTTCTCTCGATATTTTCTTACTTTTCTTTTTCTTTTTCCAGTCTTTCCTCAATCTTTCGCACTCATCGTCCCACCAATTTGTCTGATTTTCTTTTTTCAATATCATATATCCACCATTTAAATTACTGATTTTTGTTTTCATTTCTTTCCAACTGTCGATTTCCTTTACATTTTTCCATTCAATTTCTTTTTTTTTTCCTTATATTTCTTTTTCTCCCCACACTTGAATTTTTCTCTTATACTCCTCTGCCAATACGCAGTTTTCATATTTTTTTACACTCCCCTTTATCTCTACCATGACAGGATTATGGTCAGACTCCATCCGATCTACTATCCACATTTTTTTAATAAAACTTCTCGTATTGTAATTCACAACTCCATAATCAATCACTGTTTCCCACTTATCCCGCATGAAAGTAAAATGTCCTTCTCTATCACCATCTGTGATAGAGATGGTCTGTGAACCATTCAAAATTGCAATACCATTTTTTTCCATCCATTCTATCATATCCCTTCCCTCCTTATTTGTGTGTTTGTCTTTAGTTATTCTCCCACCTTCTTCAATTTCTCCGATTACATTTTCCCATTCACCTATCCTTGCATTAAAATCACCTCCTATTAGTAAACATTTATCTTTACATTCTTCCATACATGCTTCTCTATCACTAAAAATTTTCCCACTCCCTGGTCTATTATATATAAAACTTATTTCCCAACTATTATTTTCAATTTTTACATATCTGCTTACCGCATTTTCTTTATTCTCACTTTCTTTTTCCTCTAAAATCCTTTTTCTAATTCCCGTTATTATACCCCCTTTAGCTCTACCCATTTTGTGTTCTCTCACAGCACCTACGCACTCCCACTTCCATCCCAATGGTAACTTTCTCCTAACCTTATCCCAATCCTTGTCTTCCACCCAAATTTCTAGGAATCCTATAATATCTATATCCTTCATATCATCTAAAAATTTACTATCTTTGTTATATAACCCTGCCACATTCCAAAAACATACCTTAATTCCTTTATCTAAATTTGAGACTTCCCCATCTCGTTTTTTATCACTTCTAATTTTCCCTTTACATCATTCCATTTCCATAATTGTCTATCAATCCATAGCTTGCCGAACCCGATTTTAACCTCTTTTCCTCCATCTCTTTCTATCCTCGCTCTTTCTTTCACCTTCAATTGTACTTCCCTTTCTATCTTAGTCCTATCGTTTTCTATAAATATTTTTTTCTCTTTGAGTTTAAATTTATTCCGCATTATCCACTCTTTTTCTGATTCTCTATTCATTCTCACTAATAATACTTTTCCTTCTCTTATAACTCCTATTTTTTCTATATCCGACACTTGACCTTGATAACCCATATTATCTCTCAGCCATCTTAACATATACTCCTTTTCCTTACATTCTTTTTCCGCAAGTCCAAAGATGACGAAATTTTTCCTTCTCTGCATTCTCTCGTTTTTCTCTTTCTCTCTTTTTTCCTCGGTATCCTTATCTTTTCTCCACTCCAATAGGTCAAGTAACTGCTCTTTTTCTATTTCTGTTAAATCCCTATTCCCCATACTTTTTTTTTTCTACCTCATCTAATTTTTTCTTCATGTTTTCCATGTCTTCTCTCAATTCTACATACTCATTTTCTCTTTTAACCATCCATTTTCTCATTTGTTCCTGTGTATTCTCCCATTTTTCCACTTTTTCATTCATTTTTTTAGTAACCTCATCCATTCTTTGTACACCATTTTTTACCGCTATTCTAACCTTAGCATTTTCTTCTCTCTCTCTATCCATTTTATCATTCATATTTTCCATAGCTCTTTTTCTTTCTTTCCTTTCTCTCTCATTATCTTTACTCTCTTTTTCCATCCTTTCATTCATACTTTTCATTTCACCCATTATTTATTATTAACCATTGATAAACAAATTTTAAATAAAAGAATACAAATTATGAAATGTTTTTCATAATCAAATATAGTTACTATAATATTTATATTTTAAGTCATGCAACTTCGTGAAAAATATACGTAACAACTTCTTTTTTTTCGTTTTGTAGGGAATTGATAATTTTTCAAGACCTTATGAACAGAAATTTCACAATTTATATTTACAACGCAGTAGATGGCTTCAAAGTTACTAAATTTTTGTGATATAAAAAGGACTTTCTTGAAGTGCCATCTCGAAAAGTTCATAAAAATGAAAATTGAATATATATACATACATTTTATAGTTAACGGTTTACTCTAATTTAAAAAAACTGTAGTCGATGTAAGTCGATGTATATTAACTAAGTTACGATAATTTGGAAAATAATAATTTTTCGGCGTAACCAAGATAGCCTACTTTTTTTGTGCGCAGTGTATTATTTGTGGTTACCACCATTTTGACAGCAGTCAATATTTCATTTTTGAGATTAGATTCGTTTTTAGCAACCTCGAAAACCTACGAAAATTCATATTTATAATAAAATATAGTAAAAAAAAATATATTTAAAAATGTTGGAAAAAGAATAAATCTCATATTAAATGCCATTCAATAAAATTCAACCCTCTGATGGCACGTGTTAAGATTAACCAAATTGGCGGAAATTTTTGGAAATTCATTTTTTTGGCAATATCTAACAAATTTTGGGGTGTGACAAGTTAAATTTAAACTTTGCCTTTTTCGCGGACACCCTAATAAACATAAATAAACCTGACAATTCCAATAGGATACAAGCTCGGCCATATGTGACATATATAATTTCGTAAATTCGATACAAATTAATTTCGACGATATTCAAAAGTTTATAAGAAATGATAATGAAGTTAATTTCTGCCATGTTTAGAATCGTTTATGCATACGGAAAATAATGTTAAATCCAAATATATTTTTTCGTCCGGCATGGTAGTTATTAATAAAAAGGAATGGATGAGTATATGTATATTTTTGCGAATGTTTATTACATACTTGTATTATTTTATCAAATGATCTTTTCATATGTAATAATGGAGCACTGCTCTGAATTTCCGTTGCATTAAAATTAAAGTTGTTGAGAATAATTATAATGTTGTTATATACTCTAATTATAGAGTCTCTTATAAATGACACAAAAATAAAAGCTTGTGTTCTGGAATGAGTATAAATAAAGAAAAATAAACATGTATGTTTTGAGATGAGAATCATTCATAAAAAGATGCCCCATGGAGAATCTAGATTCTAGATCCTTCAAAATTTGATTGAATAATTGTGACTGTGGTGTAACAGTCACATACTCAACTACCAATTGAGGGACATGAGTTCGAAACATGTTAAATTCAGATTTTTTCTGTTTTAAACAATTGGCTGTTAAATTGGATCATTAATAAAAAAAGATATGAAAATTCAGTATCGTTAGTATATCAGTATGTTATTTTATAAATATAATAATTAAACAAATTCTTTTTGTTTCGAAAAATGAGCTTTAGTTATGTCAACCAAATTCTTTTGATAGTAACAAATAAATATTGGTTGTATCAATTAAAATTCACCCAACCAAATGATTTATTTGTCGCAACCAAACATTTAGTTAGGAATTTTTGTTAACCAAATAATTTGGTTGAGAGAAATAAATTTTTGTTATCTAAACCAAACAGTTTTTTAAGTGTGAGTGAAAAATACCAAAAATAGTTATTATAGTTTTTCTACAATTTTGTATAAAAGAAAATTTTTTTGAACATAATGGTCTCTCATTTGCAAAGAATAGTGCTATTCTTCGTTGTTTATAAACTTGTTCAATAATTTTCTTTTTATTATAAAAATTTCTAACTTCGTCGTAGTAAAAGTTCATCACTATGGTAAAAAAAACAACAAAAAACAAAAGACGAACTATAATACATAAATGTATTACCTTATTTCTCGTAAAATTGCTTCATTGTATCAAGTCAGTTTTATTATACATAAAAAATCAGAATGTATTTGTTAATATGAAGTAAAGAATTTTTATAATCATACTTTTTTTCAATATTAAAATATAAATAATATTTTAATTATAAATTTTAATTGTCGCATTTATCTCTGACAAATTTAAACTCTTTCTTCTTTTGTACGGACTGTCGAAATGTCCCCGAAACACAAATGTCATTAAAGTACACTTGTCCCCGAAACATAAATGTCCTTGAAACAAACATGTCCCTGAAAAACAAATGTCCTTAAAACACACTTGTCCCCGAAACATAAATGCCCTTGAAGCGCATATGTCCCCAAAAAACCAATGTCCTTGAAACACACTTGTCATCGAAAAAAAATGTCCTTAAAACATAAAGGTCCCCGAAAAATATATGTCCTTGAAACAAAATTATCCCCGGAAAACAAATACCTTTGAAATAATAAATGAATAATGAATTATTTGTTGAAATTTCTTATTTAGAAACTTACCTAAAAATCGACGTGATACATTTTACGACAAAACAAAGTTAAATGTGAAAAATGTATATGGAGTATAATAAAAGATAATTAGAACCACATCTGAGAAATTGATTAAAAAAAGTATTAAAGTAAAATTTCTTAAAAAGTATTTTTTATTACATTAGAGAAAACCTTTAATACAAGAAACATTGGATTATGAGATGTAAATAAAATGATTCAGCAGAGTTTAAATTTAATGTACAACTTTATTAAAAACAAGAGCGCCTGAAAAATGTGAATATTGCTCTTGAAATTAATACCGTCTTCGCGAGTCGAAATATTCGAACTCCGACTTGGATTTTCAGTTCACTAGAAATTCTTAGAAATTAGATCAGTTTTTGAACAAAACATGATGTTTTCTAAAACTTAATCCAACTCTGAGTTAGGTTAATTTCCCACGCGAAGATGGAATAATCCTCAATTAGGCGTGTGGCCTTATTAGGTTTTTTGGTCTTTATGAAATATGTTTTTGAAATTCAAACTCTTAGAGAGAAATCGAATTAACACTCTCGTGATGAAACATACCCCCTCTACTTAATATGGCGGACTGACAACAAGGACAGCAATATCGATATCTCATGTCAATGCAGGGCCGTATAAATGAATGGCGCTTGTTTAGTTAATTTTCAAGCAAACAACAGAATATTTAAATAAATACATTATTAGAAATTAATTATTCAATCAAATTGATTTAAATAGAATATTTATAAAAAAATTTGATAATTGACTTATCGAATCTAATGATTATAAACTTTAATTTTACATTTAAATTACTAATCACAATTGAAAATTGTTGATGTATAATTAATCGATAATTATTAATAAAATAAATAATACAATATATTAAAAAAATTGTTTCCATTTGGAAAATTTGTACTTATACATAAATGAATCACGAAAATGATATAATTAAATGAGATAATTTTGCAATAAGGAAACAAGGTTGATTATTTACAAAGATTTAATTTAAATACAGAGTAAGTCTTTAATATAACTAGAAAAATTTTTCAAATAACTTACATGATTTTTACATAAATAATACATATAAATTTTTTTACATAACATAACACAAAAGTCTTTTTATTTAAATAATACATATAAAAGTTTATATATAAATTATAATCGTTGCATATTTAAACAATCATAATTTTATAATAATAATCACTTTTTTATCAGTCTTTTTTTAAGCGTAATTATGTTTTGACTAAATGAATAATAAATATTTGTCACATTATTTTAACAAATGTAGCTTTGCACGAAAATATTATTTATATTAACCAATTCTAAGTTATCCTAATCAGACTTTGCTTTCTTTTCTATGGTACGAAACAAAACACTTAATTTTACATAAAGGTACTTGACAACTTTGACATATCCATGTAGTAAGAATTGCATTGCCACAATGAGTTTTTCGACCTTCAATTTTACAAAAGGCACAATCTCTTGGGCTTTTCATTTTGCATATTACATGTGGTATTGAACTTATGGGATTCAATACCTGCTTTTTGCGGCTAGAATAGTGCCCTATCATTTGTAAGGCTAAATTTTTTTGAAAATTCAACAATGTAACGTCTAATTTAAAATGTGGTCTAGTCGAAGTATCGTATAAAATAAACGAATTTATAATAGCGGCATTAATAATAAAATAAAAAACGTATTTCCACCATTTCACTCTTCTTTGGGAAATATCATAATATTGCCTCTTTTGATCGAAAAGATCAACACCATTCATGTGCTGATTATACAGTTGTACAGGTAAAGGAGCCTTAATATTTATTATTTCGTTTCCTTTACCAGTTTTTCTTGGTATAATTACTTTTTCCGAAGAATTATAATTTGTTGTTAAAAAACGAACTTCTTTTTTGTCTTGCCATAAAATGGCTGTGACATCTTCAGATTGCATTATTTTAGATTCGCCGCGCTTTAATTTTAATTTTTTTGAAGGTTTAAGTTCAACTGGAAATGATTTTCGGTTTGGTCTAACTGTACCACAAGCATAGGTACCGTTTTCTTTTAGTAATCTCATTAAATTCACCGATGTAAAAAAATTATCAAAATATACATGGTGATTTTTGTTGAAATAAGGCTCGCACATATCTAGGACCACCTGTTCACCTAACAATAAATTTCCGTTTTTGGGTTCCTTTTTTCCTAAATATATTTTACATCGTAGTAAATACCCTGTTTGACTTTCACAAATGGCCCATACTTTTAAACCCCATTTTGTGGGTTTCTGATTCATATACTGTTTTAATACTTGTCGTCCTTTAAAAGCAATCATTGCTTCATCGACAGAAAGTTCATTTTGTGGCAAGTAAACACTTTTAAATTTATCTACAACATCTAAAATTAAACGACACTTGTATAACATATCTTTACTTGGACTTTTTAATTCTTTCTCTTCGTCTGTCAAATGTAAATATTTTTCAATTTGTTTAAATCTATCCCACGAAAACGCATTTTTAAGTGGCGGACAATTTACAAAATCATTTTGAAAATACATGTGGGTATTTGGCAATCGAACAATTCCCATGTACATTAGTGCGCCGATGTAAGCTTGAATTTCAGCACCACTTACATTAGATCAACGCTTATCTCTAACCCCTTTTTGGTGTTGAACATATTCTGCATGTTTATTGGTCATATCTGCGATCGATTTGAATAAACTAATATCTAAAAATAAATTAAAATACGCTAATTCGTTGCTTCCGACAGGCAAATTATGACACGGGCCAGTCAATTCCTTAAAACTATTGACTTCATTCTCCTTTACGTCCTACGAAAATGAGACATGATCAGTTAAGTTTTCTTCTTGGGCATCTTCTTCGCTCTCACATTCTGTAAAAACAATATCACATTCTGAATCACTTTCCTGTTTTTCAAGATCTGTTAATGAAGAATTTGACATTGTGGAAGGCTTTTGATTCGACAAATCTAAAACAGAAGTAAAATTATTTATAAAATCATACATTTATTTAAAATAAATTAAGATTACATTTCAATAATCATACAATTTTCACTTCAAATACAATATTTATACATGTTATTAAAAATATAATTGAACTATTATCAAAACTAAAAGCATTTTATCTGTTCAATGTTAGAAATATGACTTGTATTTAAAATATATACAAGTAAATTCATAGATTTTTTATTTTAAAAGAAACATTAATAATGATATTATTCTTTTCATTTATTCCGATAATAGATTATAATTATACAAATAATATAAAAGAAAATCAATAACATTTTCAATTACTATTACTAATAAAAAAATTACTTGAATTTTTTTTTTATTTTTTTTTATTTTAATTAAATTTATTAAATTAAAAAATATCATTTTTATATTTTATAAAATATATAAAAAATATATAAAAAATATTATTATTAAATTAAAATAAAATTAAAAGAAAAATAAAATAAAATTTAATTTTATATTTAAAAAGCCTTTGTATAAAAGAATTATTTTGCACTTTTATCATTAAATAAATTGCAAAATAAATTGTTTTCAATTAGCTATCATTTATAAATTTTATAGATGTATAATTTTTATGAATTTGTATAAATTTAATTCAATAAGATAATTGATTGAAAGCTTCTAATAATTCTATTTCTATACATATTTATGATGTTTTTTACTTACTTTCAATTTGTGATTGATTCTGAGTTTTTTCAACATTGGTTTGTAGTGTTTCATTCTTTTTTTCCGATGTCGTTATATTCTTTTTATAATTTTTTAATTTCTTTTCTTTTCCAATATTTTTTTTATCAATTTTTTTCGTCTTTTTGTTGCAAATTTTCTCCGCATTTGATTGCTTACGTTTTGGCATGTTTTGAAATTCCTAACCTAAAAAAATATTGATAATAACACAAGAATCTAAATGTTTCAACAAAATGATCGTAAATACTATCACCTATTATATCATAAATAATGATCATAACTAAACTTACCTTACTTACTAAACGATATACAAATATTTCAAAATATAAAATCACCTCACAATCTGCAAATGCTACGGCCCTTTGCCTATTCACATGTACACACTTACACAATGAAATTCTACCACAGATTCAAAGAAACGCAATGTGATTGGTTAACTTCACACGAACAAGGAATCGTCAGGATTCATCACGAGAGTGTTAAAAAAAACAACTTTATAATATATTAATTATTTTATTCAAAGTTTCATCGAAAATTCAACAGGAAAAATAGTTATTAAGTAAGAACTATGTTATTTAAAAATTATCATGTTTTCGAACAAACATATGTTCCTAAAAGACACGTCTCTTCGAAACATACACTTTTAAAATATACTGTATTTGTGAAAACGATTACAGTAAATATTATATTAAATTACAATTAAAATACTCCTAACTACAATAACATACAAGAGAATATATACTAATTACATACAATTTTTCGATATTATCCATGTATATATATAGTTATAATTTATATTTAAATATTATAATATATATTATATATATATATAGTTTTCAGGGACATATAGGTTTCAAGGACAGGGTATTTTGGGGACATAGATTTTAAGGACAAGTGGTTTCAGGGACGTTTGTTTCGAGGACATTTTGTATATATATGTATTAAAATGTAAATAAATGACTTTTTGTAGCACATATGTATGTCATAAGTATAAATGAGGCTATTGGAAGGCTTTAAAAAAACGTCCCCGTAACTGCCGATGTACGCATATATATATATATATATATTTTACAAAAAAAATTATTTTTATTTTGAACTAAAATAAAGTTTAACGCTACATATTGATAGTAAAAATAAAAGACGTTATCGTCTTGTTCGCGGGATTAAACTACATTTTTAATCAAATATTTAAGCTAAGACTGGACAAGAACTAAAAAACTTTTCTATTCAAGATTCTAACACTGACTGACTACTACCTCGTCGAGTGCATCTTCGGAGATGCACCGATTTCGGGTCCAGACTAGGTAACACCTCTTTCTGGGATGCTGACCAATCTGGACATAGCAAACTTCTTCTTAGCCCGCCTATGTAGCTGTTCTTGAGCTCAGAAGAAATTACTATTGTTCTATTTATTTCGCGCGCATAGAAATGTATTAATTATTTTGTCATTTTTAATTTCGTTGTACAAATTTAAATCAACAAACCTTTGTTTCATT
>JABFOU010000320.1:0-10091 GCA_022817745.1 Scelioninae gen. 1 sp. ZL-2020 | reverse complement strand
CTACGATGTGATGATATATTACGATAAAGGTTAAATGATACTTATCATATTCAATACCAAGAAGACTTGACAATTTGACAAGAGTATCATTTACATCATTTAACAGATCTTTGTCAAGACCCACAATAACAATTTCTAATGAGCGATTCAGAGCGAAATCTAGTTCTCTAACAGATGATGCTCTATCGGAGTTCTTTTGCGTTTCTCTCAAGGTTACAGTATCGCTAAGTGTCTTGACTCTACATCTCAATATATCAAAATTAGACTCGAGTTGTATGATTTTGTTTTCATTCGCTTTAACAATTGACAATGATTTGTCAATTCTCGCATTAATACCATCTACTTCAAATCTCAGTTGACGAATATCATCCCCCATTTAATTCATCTCACCTCTCATACATGCTACTTCCTCACGCATCTTAGGAAGACATTCAACATTCGTCGCAATTTGACTGAGCATTTGTTGTAGGGATCCTGGAAGGGCCCCTACAGAAACATCACCACTAGGGGCTACTGTCATTTTAGCTTGAGAATTAGAAGTCAACTGAGACCCCTCAGAAACAAGGGGATCACTCGAACTAGCTACCAGAGAACGATGACCACTGAACTTCCGTTTGGTGATGTCTCTATAACATCGGTCACAACCATCATGCTTAGCACTATCAACCACCGTCTCAGTTGGAGCTTCACAGTGAAAATGGAATGTACCATTACATAAAGGAATTCAAAAACTTCATTAGCGATATTCTTTTTACATTTCACACAGATAACCATTTTCAAAAATATATTATTTACAAGAATTATCGAATGCTTCCAACAAGTTAACGGTTTCTATAATTTTTGTAGCATAGCTTAGTGCAAGAATAAATAAGTATATAAATGAATAATTTACAAATAGATACTATGAAATCACTATACTTAACAATGTCAAGAACGTTAAGAATTATTTAAAAAATTATTATGCAACGAACAATGTTTCAGATACAATATACAATAATTAAGGATCACGTGTACAAATTCACGTCTAAATCAGTTGCAATAATAATGGATGAAAAATAATAATAAATAAAATCTACAACATTAAGCAATAGATTAACTAACAAATTAATCATCGAATAAACTAACATTTTACACATATATACGCAAATAAAAATAATCAGTATACAGAAGTTAAGAATCATATTCAGTATGATGCCAAGATGAAAAATATTTATGAGACAACCGAATTATACAAATAAATAAATGAACGAGTGACCAAATAAATAAATAAAATAAAATATATGTCCAAAGATACGAAACGACTAAATAAATTAAAGCTACAAATAAATATTTCGACAAGGCACTATATATGATGTAACGTCGATTTTGCCGTGACGCTACTTTAAAAGAAAACCACGGTATCCGACTTCACTCGCCAGTAAATAAAACTCGTATTTTGTGAAAAACTTTTAATTATATATATTAACCAGTTATAACATTTAAAGAAAACAAACACGCGGACTCTACAATATAAATACTCAAGAAACTTTAATAAACTCTATGCACGATCTACGCCAACCCGATCGCAACTCAAACCAATCTGAAATGTCGGGGACACAACAATTTCTCACTTACTTGGCCGCATTCGAGGGAGGAAAATGCCTCGTCCCTTTTGGAAATAATCTACGAAGCTTAGTCCGCGGCCTTTATCCTCCACCATTAAACCGCAAACGTAAATTTTTGGGTATCGTTTTTCTTTTTAATTTGATTTCGCACAAACTACCGTATCTTACGAAGGTTGCCAAAAGAGTGACATCCAATCTGTTTTTCGGTTGCGAGGTCGCGATGGCGCCGTCGTTTTAACAAGTGAAACTCAAAAAGTTACTAAAAATTTAAATTGAAACTCAACAAGTTACTAGAAATTCAAACTACATTCATGAGTTACGAGTAACGAAATTAAATTCAACTTTAAAATTAACTCGTTCGTCATTTCGTTTGTGGTTTAACTATCAACTACAAGTCATTGTCCCGAACATTTAAATTTTACGCAAGGCTTCGTGGGGATACTATCTTCTTCATTGATACCCAGTTGTTCACCACTCTGAACAACAGGGTCTGCTCGGGAATCGCATCCAAGTCAGTACTCCACCAGATGCGAAACATCACTCTCCGGGTATCGTTAACTCTCGGCCGGTAAAGAGGTTTTCTGTCTCCTCGACCGCCATAGCATGCAAACGTCACACTTGTCAAACGCATAAGTAAATAAACTGCTAGGTTAGGCACATGCGGGAAGTTTAGCAGACGCAGTCCCTCCACCAGAATACATATAAAATACAAGGAAGGAATAAAAAAAACAAGGATTAGTATGTAAGATCAGGTAAATAATTAAAAGAGGTGACCCTTTTGGCAACTCGAGGTTCGCGACACATTTTGGAACAGGCATTTCCGAATGCCCTGTTACAAATTATGAGAGAATTTTATAGTAAAAGAAAATTAATATTTTGTTGTTTATAGTTTTGGCTCTGTAGGTTAACCCGTTTTATTTGTTATATGCAGATAATAAAAAAACGGGTGAACCTACAGAGCCAAAACTAAACAACAAAATATTAATTTTCTTTTACTATAAAATTCTCCCATAATTAAAAAATTGCGTCATCTATTTTAGAATAATTAATTCAGTATCAAAAAATTACAATTTAGAAAATCACTAAATCTAATACAGCTAACCTTCTGTATTACCTTAAAACTAATGTATTTTTTTACAAATTCTGTTAATTAATTTCTCGGCTTCTAGCGACACAATCATTTTGAAATTTTGTCAAACATTGTTTAATATGTTTATTTATTAGCTGTAAAATTTTTATTGATTTCTTATACTACTTTTACTTCGTGAATGTACAACCTTAAAACCATTCGCATTTCTCGTAAATGTTGTAGAATTTTATAATCTCTTATCAGAGAGTAGAAAATATACGGTCAATCAAAAAGAATACAATTTAAATTGTACATGTAAATTCTTATACTCTGAATTTGTACATAAATGAGTATGTATAAACACTGCAAAATCAAAATTATTTAAAAAGAAAAATAACGTAATGGTGAAAACGTTTTTTACATCATATTAAAAAATGAGCGATTATTAAATTTAACATAATTATTTCATCCTAAAATTATATCGAAAATCTTTACCCAGACAACCCGTGATATCACACAGTGACATCAGAGTGATATCGCAGGAATATCACATGTGTATCACATGCGAATCGCATATGTATCGCTCATGTGATTAACTATTTCCCTCTCAGTGTGATTAAATTGTGATATCATTGTGACATCACTGTGATGTCACATCAATGTCGCAGTGACATCGCTATTACATCACTGTGATATCACATAAAAAATATTTTATTTTCTAATTAAAAATATAATTAATTACACTATAAATACTTTTCAAACAATTAATTTGACAATGCAAATGTTATTTATTTATTATTTTAATTTTTTATATATTTTTTAAATTTGAAAACAAAATTGTATTACCTAAGAATCAAGCACCGGTACAAAACATTGTGTGTAATTACAATTATCTGAACGTTTCAATTTTGTTTAGTGTTTCAAATTAAAACTCCTTTATGCACAGATTTACAATTAAAGGATTATTATATATATATATATATATATATGAAATGTGTTCATTTTGTTTCCTCCATCTCTCATCTTTGGCACCTATAAAAAATACTAGTTTTGTTTATCGGTTGTAGAAATTGAAAATTTATTTGTCAATGTTTTTTCGTAAAAGCGAACTATATATATATATACAGGTATCCTCCTTACAATGCGGTACCTGTACAACGCGGTTTCGCTATAATGCGAACTTCAAATTACGACTATTTTACAAACACCGCGATTCCGTACAACGCGAATTTCACTATAACGCGATTCAAACGTAAAATATGTAAAATAGTTGCAATTTAATGATCGCGTTATAGCGAAACCGCGTTGCACAGGTACCGCGTTGTAAGGGGGCTACCTGTATATATATGTAATTGAACAAATTAAATATTTTAGTCAACATTATCAAATGAAGTAAAACCTAGGGTGTTGTATCCAAGTTTTTACTATTGAGTTAATACTAAAATTTGTTTAAAATTTATCTCATTCGTATTTCTTATATTTATTTATGTAGAATACGAAAAATACCGAAAATAATGATGTTCCATCTGCCCAAGCATGTGATGCAATTAAAAAAAAGGGAAAAGAGGTTATTAGGCGCACAATGGCTTTAGCGTTGCTCAGACCTGAGGACATCCCACATGCATTCGAATTTATACAAAATAAATGTCCTGAAGAATTGAAAGACAAATTTGCAAATTTTTTCAAGTATTTTAACAATTTTTGGATGAAAAAAGTAAAACCAGAAGGTTTCAGCGTTTACAATCTAGTTATTAAAACGAACAATCATATCGAATCATATCACGCGAAATTTAGATTATTTTTAAATAAGAAACCGAGCTCGACAAATTTTATTGGTAATTCCAAATACATTGAGACAATAGCAATTTTACTTGCAAATTAAATAAACTGAAAAAAAAAGAAATAAATAATTTTTTCAAGTTTTTTACGTGATATATTAAATTAAAATAATATAATCGATTTATAATTTTAGTAAAATATAATATACTTGAAAATTGATGACCAATTTTACACACTATAAGTAACAGTATATTTCGCGCCAAGGGAGTGAAGTGAAGCTTCACTTCCCGAGTTGCGAATGATATTTTTCGTACCACGTGCACAAGAAACGCGTTTTCATTCCCTATTTTTTAGGGAGAGAAACACATCCTTATTCCCTCGGGAATAAAGTGCTACATTCAAGGGAATAAAGCATTCCCTAGGGAATAAAAATGCATTTTCTCCCTAAACATAGGAAATCAAAACGCGTTTCTGTGCATTTTTTACGAAAAATATCGTATGGAACATGGGAGAGACGAGCCATTATTCCACGGGAGAAGTGGCAGCACTCGACTTTTTCGTCTCGTGCGTCCACTTCACCCTGGGAATAATCGCTTGTTTCTCTCCCTTGTTGCATAATATACTATTTCATCTCAAATGTAAGTAAAAATTCGTGCCTTTACTTAGTAAGAGTCGGTCCTCTTCAGGTGAAATTTGTGATAGTTGTACGAAAATAGTTGAATGAGTGACATTTATTTTATGACAATTTATTAATATTTAATATTAGTCAGATAAATTATACATAACTAATATAGTAAAATTGACAGAAGTCAAAGGTACAAAAATTCATTCTCGTACTTTTTACTTCTATCAGTTTTATTGTATTATAGTGAAATATGATCTATTGCCCTAATTAAATAGTATTTCTTAACCATAACTTTATAAATTTGAGATTCAACCATTTTGGCAACAATATACGATTAAAAATTTAGCCCGAAGAGAACCTGAAAACAGAATCGAAACGTCGTGTATAAAGAAAAGAAATAATAACAATTACCAAACTTTTTGGTAACAGATGGACAAATGTAAATTTATTTAAAAATTATTGAAAAGTTTAGTAAAAATTATACAAAAATCAATCATTTTTATCTTATTTATGTTCATTTTTATAACTTTTTGATAATATTGATCATAATCTTATACATTCATCCCACCTTTGCCAAACAGTTAGATAATTTTTTCTTGTTAACTAATAAATTTACTGGTATTTTTTTTCGTCGTGTAATAAACATTTTATATACAACAAATATTGTATTAATTATGGTCTGTAAAATTAGTCGATAATTACCCATATGGCATTTAAAAATTCGTATAGATCTTAAATTCAAAATAAAATATATAGCATTAAAATTTTCATTAATTTTATTAGATGCGATAATCAATATTGTAGAAGAATGCCACCATAATTTTACGTTAGTGCAAAACGTAGTAATTCAACACTACAATCAAAATGATGGTTACATCTTAAAACAGCAGACACTACAATCTTTGTGGAATCAATTCAACGCTAATGAAATAACAAACTTGCAACTCTTGACAAGTGCTGCAACTTTAATTGGTCCATGGAATAAACAATTAAAACGTAATTTACATTATAAATTGAAAATGTATAGCAACATTAGTCTGTCCGTAAAAATAAAAAAATTTTATGTAGTCGCTTAAAGTATCCAAAATTTAATTTAAATAAAGAAAAAAATTCATTTGACTTTTAAAGTGGAGTAAATGGTGCCGAAAACACAAAACCGTCGAAAAATCGCATTATTTTTAGTATATCCGTAAAAAATTAATTAATAAGATCTAAACCGAGCTCAATAAAAATGTTCATCGTTAAAAATGATATAATAATTACTCTTAATATAATTTAATCAATGAGATTCAGAATTCTGAATCTGTCCTAACATAAAAAATTGTTATTAAAGTATAGTTAATAGAAGTTAAAATCGTCTATGACAGTTATAGTTTAACTTCATTTTATTTGAATAAAAAATTGTTATTTCCGGACAGAAAATTTGTGTGCTGTGCGGAAAAGCGACACATGAATTTCTTTCATTTTACGGACAACCTAATAACTATAATTTTGATTAAATTTTATCAAAGAGTTCCAGAGTTTTTAATCTTTTTAAAAACTTAGAAATATTAGGATTAAAATAATTTTTAAATGAAACTAAGAAACTGTTGATTTATAAAAAACTATAACAACTTAAAGATGAAGCTATAATAGTTTTTATTAGATGGTCGCGTAGCGTATTAAATAAAAAATTAAGCAAACACGGTTAAAAAATGGCATTTTTCGCATTTTTTCTATCACAAATTGATAATTAGATTGAAAATATAGTAATTGGTCTTAAAAAATAATGTTTTTTTAATTGTTTTGTGTTAGGAACTGTTAGAATTAATAAACTAACGAAAAAAATCAGCACTCTATATTATTGAAGCAAAAATTTGTCATTTTTTTAAATTGTATAACGTTCTTAATTTTTACATAAAAAGTACGTTTTTTTGTATTATCATTTTATAATTGAAGTTTGAATCTACAGCTTTCGAGTGTTTTAAACAAATTTTATTTCTTTCGACATTTTTTACCATTACCACCCCTTTTTCAATAACATTATTTTTAGTGTAAAATGTATGATTTTGCAATACATTTTTAATGTTGATAAAGGACTATTTTTCAAAATTTATTTATGGCATTTTAAACATTGTTTATTTCTGAAGATTTCCGAAAAATTCAGCTTGATACAATGATTGTAAGGAAAGTTAAGGCTTTTTGCAGTTTATCATGCATTTTCAGGATTTCTCACTATTTCCGCACAGCACACAAATTTTCTGTCCGAAAATAACAATTTTTCATGACAGATTCAAAATTCTGGAACTCATTGATTAAATTTTATTCAGAGTAATTATTATATCATTTTTAACGATGAACATTTTTATTGAGCGCGGTTTAAATCTTATTAATCAATTTTTTACGGTTAAACTAAAAATAAAATGAATTTTTTTTTGCTCTATTTAAATTGAATTTTGGATACTTTAAGCGATTACATAAATTTTTTTTATTTTTACGGACAGTCTAAGCAACATAGAAAAAATTTATTGTGTTAAAAATCACCTGGATGCAAATATGTAGTAGCTTAACGATACTTTTTAAATAAATTAATATGCAAATTGATTAAAAAAAAGTATGAATAAAGCTGAAATTACAAAAGATAAAAACAACACGCACACAATATGACAATATAAAAAATAATATATTTCTTTTATATTTTATATAAAAGCCATTTTTTTTCTTCACTATTATACTTATGAATTGCAAAAATTCTATCGAGTCATAGGATGTCTTCAATACTTTTTATAGGATCATATGAGGACTATGAACAAATTACTAATTTATGTCAAGGTGAAATGAAGTTTGAAGACGTAAATGGCACGTGTGGTGACAATACTGATTCCTCAGTTGAATGTAACGAAGGTTAATAAATTAAAAAATTAAAGTTTTTTCTAACTTTCATATATCTAAAAAACTGCTTAACCAACATGTTCAAAGTATAAAAAATAGTTACTTTCCGCATTAATGTACAAGGAGCATTTCATTGTACTAAAATAGTAAAATAATAATTTTACATAATTTAAAATGCTGCTTTGTAAACTCTGGACAAAAAAAATACTCTGCGCTTTTTAAACAGATTGTTGAAATTATTTTTTACGTGCACTTGTTAGGAACAATATAGTAAACATAACGAGGATGATATAATTATCTAATAACCATTATAGTTACTTGTCGGCTACGCTACATAATTGAAACCCGTTAGAAAAGCTTCTTTTCCAGTACTTGTAGGAAAAAATATTATATTTGTGGGAAAAGTTATAGCGATCTTAGATGCTTGCGTTTATGTAGGAAAAAATATTATATTTGTGGGAAAAGTTATAGCGATCTTAGATGCTTGCGTTTATTGTACTTATTTGAAATCACTTTCTTTTTATTTATAAAAAAAAAATGAAAAAAAATTCAGATTTTAAAACAAATAAGTTTGCATTGTAATATTATTAAAATTCATGCATATATATTATATTTTGTATGCTTCATGTATGGACAACGATAGAATAAAAAACTATGTTTTATGCTTTAAAATTATTGAATCTAATGATCAAAATAATTTTATATGTAAGCATGATTAACTTTTAAAATACTAATAGAATTATATGAATTTTCAAATTAAATTTAGAAGATCTCATGTTGATTGACAACTTCGACGAAAACCCTACAACAAGAAGGGACGACGTAATGTACCAGTCTGAATTTTTAGACGAAACGTTATTGAGAATGAGAATTTATAAAGTTTGATTTTTTTCGATTTTGATAACATTTTTAAAATTATAAATAATCATTTTAATTGTTATTAAGTTCATTTTATATATTAATACGTTGTTATTTTCAAAATATTGTAAATATGTTTTGTAAATGTTTCTTATCAGACCAGGACGTTTTCTAAACGCCTGAAACATTTGATAAACTCGTTCGGTTTAGATGAAGTTTGTTAAAATATTAATGTTTCATTTATTATAATTAGAAATTGTTTTATGATAATAAAAAATGTACATTATTTATTTGTCTATAAAATTATTTCATAGTTTTATATTTAAACTTTTAACATTAAAATCTTATAGTAGCCGGAGTCATTGCAATAAATAATAAAAAATTGTGGTATTCAATGTATATTGCTATTGAACTTCTAACAGTTACAACATTTTTTAACTTATTTAAATATATTTTGTTCGTATAAATGTATACAAAACCATGGTTTTATACATTTTTATTTTTTTATATATGCATATATACATAGTAGAGTGAATATCAAAATAAAAATATTTTATAAAGCTAAAAACATTATTTTTCTTAGCTTTCTAAAAAAAAATTTAGCTTACAAAGCTAAAATTAATATATAAGTTTTGATATACATAAAATATTATTTATTTTTAATTTTACATCTTTACTTCATTAAACTTTTACGACAAAATTAATAAAAATTAAAAATTTATATTTTTAACTAAATTTAATTATTTTTATTTTGTTCACGATGTGGTAAATTTTAACCGTAATTTATTAATAGTTACATTTTATACAGTAATTCTGTTTATATAAAAAGAAAATGTAATTTTATATAATTTTAATAATTTATTTAAAATACCCATTGAATCCGTTTTTTATTATTTTATGAACAAATCACTACTTTAAATTGAAAAAAAAATTAAATGGCAAAATATTTTGTCGGGATTTTGAGACGGTCGAACTACAGTCGGGATTGTAAGACAGTCGGGATTCAGGATTTTGAGACGGTCAAAAAATTTGGTCGGGATTTTGAAGCGGTTGAGAAGTTTAGTCGGGATTTTGAGACGGTCGAACTACAGTCGGGATTGTAAGACAGTCGGGATTCGGGATTTTGAGACGATCAACAAATTTAGTCTAGATTTTGAAGCGGTCGAGAAGTTTAGTCGGGATTTTGAGACGGTCGGGACTATAGTCGGGATTTCGAGTCAGTCGGGATTTTGATACCTATCCGCGTTTGTCCTTTTTAATTTCTTCTCTAACGTCTGTTGTGATT
>JABFOU010000319.1:0-10091 GCA_022817745.1 Scelioninae gen. 1 sp. ZL-2020 | reverse complement strand
GGGTGAATGTGACTCTTGAATTCGTCAATCAAATCTACTTTTGTATCAATTCACTGATTACAAATAAGAAATAAGTTGTAAGTCTATACACGTATGAAATCAGAGGTGTTAGATAAATTTTTGAAAAAAATTAGCAATAATAATATCGACACCTCTTACATCTTGTATCTTTAAACACAGAAGATGCGTTTTTTTAAGCTACGAGTGTCGATATAAGATGGTGAATCTGTAACTTGAAGTTTAACTTTACATTTTTCATCACAATTGTCCACATTGACCTTAAGTTTAATACATGATATTTGAATGATACACTTTTATAAATAAAAAATGTCTTGAATTCAATTTTTACGAGAAAATAAATTGACAAAAACAGAAATACGAATCTATGATTTCAAAAATATTGTTAAAAAAAATGAAACATATAATTAATAATTTATACATTTTATAATTCTGTTAACCAAATTATTCAAACGAAATTATTTTTCTCGTTAAGTGGCAACACTACAAAATTCAAGTTATGAATAATCACTGTTTGGCTTGTCACCTTTTAGCATTATGTGGTTGTTGCACATATGCAAGAAAACTGTTCCATTCTTCAACTGTTTTCAGTGCGGGCAAACTTAGTTTCTTCCCCAACTCGTGGGAAAATAAAAATAACAATTAAAAAGTGATATCTTTTTCAACTCTTACAGAAAACAACTAACCTTTCTTACTGAAAAAAATTCAAAAATGGAATATATTTTCCTGCTTTTGTTGGAAAAAATATCGTGTACAACAAGTGGGAAAAGTTGACGAACCCAAATGAGTGTTTCGACTGCACTCGCCTTCGACTCGTACGTCAAAAAAGCTCATTTGGAATCATCAGCTTTTCCCACTTTTTGCACAATTTCTTTCAAGTTTTGCAAGTTTTCTTTCATATGTTGAAACAAAATTTTTACTGTAAAAAATTATATTTCGAATACTACTTACCGCAGTTTTTACTTTTTATTACTTTCTACGGAATCCTCTAGTTTCGTGGGCTATCTTGCAAGTGTCAATACAAAGATAGAACACAACAACTTAATTTATAATGTTAAAATTCAAACATTTTTAGTAATTATGTTTGTTCCATTGTTTGTGATATTCGGGGAATGGGGATCTCTCCCCTGCACTATTCAATGAAGGCAAAACATATATTCGTAATCAGTTAAAAAATTGTGATCAGCCATTTACTAAAGTATAGTGGTAATTATTACGAGCGATTTCACTCAATTATTAGTGCATTCAACAGAATGCACTTTTTGTCACACGTGCACAACAATGCCCTCATTGCATACCTCGATGCAGTGCGCAAAAACAGCTTTTGCGCACAGGCATGAAAAACAGTTTTTTCGCACGTACGCATGCGCATTAGCGTTCTAACCTCAATTGTCAATCCGAAAATGCATAAAATTCAGGCGTTGTTGTGCACTGTGATAAAAAGTATTGCTCGCACCAAGTGTAAAATTTTGACAATTACAACTCGTGCAAGTTTCTTCACTCGCCTTCGGCTCGTGCAGCAAACTTGCACTTGTGTGTAATTGCCAACATTCCACACTTGATACGAAAACTACTATATTGTGTTTTACTAAAATTTTGTATAAAGTTATTTAATTTTCCAAAATTTAAAAATTAAAGTAGTCAATGTATGCTTTTACATTGCATTGTAAAAAAATATCGTTTCTTTTTAAAATTCACTATTCAACAAATTAAACATATTTGGGGTACATACAAATATTGATATCAGTTTTTTTTGTTTACCCACTACCAAATAAAAATAATATATAGCAATTATTTCCTGATCCCTTATAAAAATGTTATGGACTGCTAGGCTTAAAAAATTAAGTCCTTGTTGACTCACAGTTTGAATCAGGAACTGTATTGAGCGTGAGGAAACATATAACTCTGGATTGGACCCTAACATATATCTACATATACTTTATTTCACGGTTTAGAATAAGTGTCGTATTCTTAATAATTATTATTGATGTTTTAATAATTTCTTGTTTCTACGGTGATAATTTTATAACATTTTAAATATAAAGTCATAATTGAATTTTCAGTTGACACGCGACAATGAGCAGCGAGTTAGACAGTGAAAATGAAATGGATAACAAAAGACCCAAACTATCTGCAGATATTAGAACTGAATTGAAAACAGTATCACGTACAACAAAATGGCGACAGAAGAAACGCCAAACAATGGGTATGTGCCATTCTACCGTAAGCAAAGAAACCCATGTAGAATACCACGACGTCCAGCCAACTTCTCCGTCGGGTCAACGTCGGGCCGACGCCGTTATGTGGGTGATTGGCATACGACGTTGGGACGTATGTTAAATCCGATGTTCGTCCGACGTAGCAACGTTGAAATACGTCGTCCGACTCAAAATTGTAGCCCGACGCCGATACAGCGTGTATAGAGGATGTCAAAGTTCTGCTATCACGGAGTCAGGGTATTTGTAATTTTTTAATTCATTCTTCATTTATTCGTAACTTAACGAGAACCGCGTTATTCTTTGTAAAAGCGAGAATCAATTTATCATTGAAATATGTTATTTGTATAACGCTTGTAGCCAATTAAGGTGATTGTTCAGTGCTGGCATCACGGAGTTAGTGTCTTTTGAATTTTTGACGTTAATAATGATTATTAGAGCTTGTAATTGTAATCAGTCAATTCTTGGGTAATGGGAGAATAATTTTAATTGAATGAAATTCATTTTGATATTGAATTGCGGGCTGACAAACTGAACTCGTTTTTTTTCTAATATGAATTAGCAAAAAAAACGAGTTCAGTTTATCAGCTCAAAATTCAATTCAAAGATTAATTCTATTTAGCTGGAAATATTCTCCCATAATCCAAGAATTGACTGATTATAATTACCAGCTCTAATAATCATTATTAACGACAAAAATTAAAAAGACACTAACTCTGTGATGTCAGCACTGAACAATCACCTTAATATTATTATTTATTTGTAGGGCCCGATGTCTTATTACAACCTTATAAGACGTCGATGTTATAATAAGTTATAATAAGATTATAAGTGATGATGTCTCGATGTTACATCATGATTTACTGATGCTCCGTGAACTACAATGTACAAATGCAGTCTGCAGATTGTAGTTAACACTTGTAATTGTAAATATTGCAAATATACTTACGATTATCAACAAATATACGATTTGTTGGTAATTTAACCGATTGCCGTTGATGCGTCACGAATCGTTGTTCAAATGACAGTTCTAAAGTTGTGTGTGTGGCGCTATCCAGCAATTGTGATTGGTTCAAACAAGTAAAGCTAAATTTTCATTGGTCTTTTTTTGAACCTGGTCACGTGACCATTAACGAGAATGGGTTAAGAAATAAAACATTACCATGAAATCTACATTCAATCTGAATATAGACAGTTTGAAGTACATTTCAGATGTACATTTGCGTTAATTGCCCAAAGAAAAAAGGAACATATTCATTCAAAGCTGTAGCAATCAATTATTTATTGTTTGGAGAAAAATGATTGGAAAAAGAGTTACTTCAGAATATGCTTGTAAAACGAGTTATTTAAAAAGTGCTTATGAAAAGAGTTATTGCAAAAATGCTTGGAAAAAGTTATTTAAAAATGACGCGAAAAGAGTTACTTCAGAATATTTTTGTAAAATAAAAAAAATTTAATATCGTTTTCTTAAATGAATGCACAATGGTATTTCTCTTATGACAAGCATTTTTTGAAGTATTTCTTTTTTTATTTAATTTGGACTAACTCCATTTTTGACAGTATTTGTACGTAGGTAAGTTCTTCTTTGACATATTTTGAAGTAACTCTGTTTTCGACATTTTCTGAGATATTTCTTTTTACAAGCAAATTCTGTAGTAACTCCTTTTTCAATCATTGTTGAAGTAACTCTTTCTTCGTATGACCCATTTTGTTTATAATTTTCTTATATAATTTTGTTTATAAATAAGGTAAACCTGTCGATTCGCTCGCTTTGATAGGTTTGATAGATACAATTTTCAAAAACAGTCTTTAACCCAATTACCTGCCAAGCAGTTTTTCAAAATTTTGACGATTTAGCAAAATATTAACTTAAGTAGAAATATGTAGAAAAAAAATTTGATGAAAATATGATCTGTAATGCTTCTAGATTATTTGGCTGTATATCTAAAGCACCAATTGCTTATTTTCCATGGTATCATAAGCGCCAGCCACATAGTATCAAATGCGCCAGTTATGTCTTTCACTTGATAAGTATATAAATTTCATTAAATGGAAAATATTTTTAATAAACTAACAAATGCCGTTTATTTAAAACATAAAAATATAACATTAAACATTTACAAGCAAGTTCGTATTCGCTACTTCTGTTAAATATTGAAAAATGTTTACATTGCCAGATTCAAATGTGTACTTGTAATGATCGACGATCAAGCAGTCATTGCCTCTATTAGTTTTAATAACAATGATTTTCATTGCAGATGACTTTCTAACAGAAACTGATGTACACTCGAGGAAAAAAACGCACCACTTGAAAATGCACCAAAAATAGGTAAACTTCAAAGTGCCATAACTCGGTTGCATTCAGGCGAAATTGGATGATTTCTTATGATTTTAGAACTTTGAAGTCTGCTCTTTAGTTTCATGCTAGTGAAAGTGATATCAGTTTCATTGTACCCCCTCCCAGCCGTCTGAGAAAAAAAATGTTATTGTTGTAAAAAAATGTGCAACTTTGGTAGGTCGTACGGAGTGCCGAAAGAACGTTGGCCTTAAGAGGATGTCAAAGTTCTGCTATCACGGAGTTAGGGTCTTTTTAATTTGGGGAGAAAAAGGGAGAACGAAATAACGAATGTATGGTAGTAGCATTTTATTTCGATAGAGCGTATGGCCAAACGACATGTCAAAAGAAAAAAATGGTTCACCGAGTGAAAAAATTTTTTTGACATATTAATTGGCCACACGAGTTATCCAAATAACATATTTATATGATAAATTGATTCTCCCATTTACAAAGAATAACGCGGTTCTCGTTATATTACAAATAAATTAAAAATGTATTCACAAATTAAAAAGACCCTAACTCCGTGATAGCAGAACTTTGACATCCTCTTAAATGGTTAACATAGCAATAAAATTCATTCATTTTACTTCAAAGTTCTCCAAATTTCGAGTATCTACGTTAATTTGGCGCAAAATTATGAATTTTCGAAAAAAAACTTTTTTTCCAACAACTGTTGTGTTTTAGAAATTTTTAACTTCAACAACTTATAGCGTAGAAAAAAACCGCAGAGTCAAGTGACCAACACAAAATTAAAGTTCAATTGAATGTCGTCGGAACGATTGTGATTTTTAAAAAGGAATTTAATTATTTGTAATACGTGTAAAAATAATTACACAAGACTCTGGCGCTTTAGATATACATAACCGGACGCTTTTGATGTATCTGAACTGGCGCTTATGGTATGTCTGAGCTGGGGCTTGTAATATGGTATTAAGCTTGAACTGGCGTTTTTGACGATCACCGAGATTATTCGTACTAAAAAGAATTTATTTATAATAACATTCATATATGATTATTACTTAATGAAAAAAAATGTAATGTTGCGTATACGAATCAACGGCAAGAAATGGGTTAAAAAAAGATCTGAATTTGTTCGCATCGACTGAAAGCATTATAAACATTAATTTTATATTTTATTAACTGAGTAAATAAAAAAGACACTAACTCCGAGGCAGCAGACTTTAGGAACAATCCTAATGTGAATATTCAAGTGTAGAGTAATTTCGCGAAAATTCAGTTTGCCAGTCCACAATTCAAAATAATAATTAATTTCCTCTTTCCGAAGAGGAAAGCTGAAACCTTTTTCCTAATTGACAAATTGTAATTATTATCAATAAAATTATAAATTAAAAAAATTATTTCACTAATTAATGAACATAGCAGCTTATCTCGATTCGATTCGATAGGGCGCCAATTTTCACCTGTCATCTCTTTATAATATCCATTTTCTCTTTATAAGATTATATATTATTCTCAAGTTTCAAATAATTAAAACTCATTTCATGTTTTTTTTGCAGTTATCGGGAGTTTTTGTATATGACAACTACAGAAACAAAATTGCCCTAAATAATATTATAAACAATGCATGATAATTTGGATAATTGATAGTAAATAAATCATAATAACTGTAAAAAATATGCAAGCTGAAACTTGTTGTTTAGAAAATATATCTAAAGAATTATACATGAAGAACAAAAAATATATAGTGCATCATATATATTTCAATCGTAACTTGAAAAAATTATTTATATGACTTACAACGTAAAATTGTACACGTCGTGCCAGGGACGGGCAACAACTGTGAGTCCGATGTCATGTTACAAGTTGTAGCATGACATCGGAATTGCCAATATTATTACAAAAATCATTTCGTTTGTTAGATTGTTGGTTTTATTTTTATTTTCATTTTTTTTCGACAGTTGAAAATGCTTTAATGAAATCAATCGTCAACCCTTCTACAAGTAGCGAGCAGATTGAGGATATTGTCATAGAATGCGATGATATACAACTTGAAGAGTCTGATTTTGACGACGATGAAAAACAAAGCAAGGAAACATCAGGTTCAGTGCAGGCAAACTGCGGAATTGGTGAAGTATGCGACTTTGAAGAAGATATTTATATCGATAATCGTGATATGAACGAGGATGAGGAAGACAGTAGCAGCCGTTGCAGTGGCACAACCAATGATGACGACTGGACTGAAGATGAGATTGATGAAGATGATAACGAAGTTCGTGAAAATCAGCGTGGTGGGAATGATCGTTGTGAATTTGATAGAACTGCGTTTCCAAATGAAGAACCTTTGAAAAATCGGATAATGTTTGCACAATCTAATATGTCTGTGTGGGTCATATTAATCATGGTTCAAACACTGTGTTTGAGATTTCATTTATCTGATGAAGCGAGGTACGCAATTTTCAATTTATTAAAAGTATGTGCAGGACCCGAATTCAGTAGCTGGAAATTTAGTAAATACTTAATGTCCAAATATTTAAATCCGTTTAAAAATACTGTCATATATTTACTATTGCACGGAATGTTGTATAGAATTGTGCCATCCTATTAACGCAAATACTTTAAATATACGTAAATACGTACTTTGCGGTCAGTGTAACAAAGAATATGAGATTACAACGTCATCTGAAAATTACTTCATTACCATGGATATTGAACATCAAATTCGTTCAATTTTAAGAAATGAAGAAATTGTGACTTCACTGTGTGCCAATAGCTTGCGAGAACCGGCTGTTAATGAAGCAAGAGAAAAAGTAATTACTGACGTAAATGATACTGCAAGATATCAAGAATGTAAAGAATTCATTGGTAAGCGAGAAGATAAAAGTCATATTCTTTCATTTAATTGTAATACTGATGGAGCTGAGATGTTACAAAATAGTGGTAAAAGTTTATGGCCGATACAACTGATAATAAATGAAATACCACTAAAACTGCGATTCAAGTTCCTGATTCTGTCAGTCCTATGGTACACATCGAAAGAACCATTCCCTAAATTGATGAATTTTTATGTTAAATATTTTGTACAGTCGTTGCAAAAATTAGCAGAAAAAGGAGTGAAAATAATCAGAGCGTCTGGAGAAACCGTAACGTTTTATTTTTTTCTATTTTGTTGCGCTGTAGATTCAAAAGCTCGACCGGTAATACAAAATAGAATTCAATACAATGGATACTGGGGTTGCAGTTGGTGTTACCAGTATGGAGAATATGTCAGCAATTATGTAAGATATACTTTACAGACAACTGATCCTGAACTACGAAGTCATACAAAATATTTACGAGATATTGAAAATGTCAAACGTTTGAAACGTCAAGCGGTCAATGGTGTAAAGGGTGATAGTACAATGACGTCGATTCCTTATTTCGATTGTGTTTGGGGATATAGTTTAGATTACATGCATGGTGTTTTGTTAGGTGTAGTTTCTCAACTATGGTTATATTGGTCGACATTTATTTTGACTTCTTCGGAGAAAAAGCAAATAAATGAGAGATTGTTAAACATGAAACCACCGAAACAAGTCCACCGATTGCCAACAGTTCTGACGAAAGGTAGGAAAAAATGGAATGCGGCTGATTGGGAATATTGGCTATTATTTTATAGTATTCCTTGCTTAACAGGAATTTTAAAAAATAAATATTTAAAATCTTATGCCTTATTGGGAAAATCAATTGCAGTTTTGATGTCTAACAAAATCACCGAAGCAGAATTATTAGAATGCGAGATAAATATTTCTCAATTTTTGTTAGATTGTCAAAGTTTTTATGACAAAAGGTTTATGACTTTTAATGTTCACATATTGAGTCATTTAACAGAATCAGTACGTAAAAATGGTCCACTTTGGGCATGTTCGACGTTTCCTTTCGAAAGTAATAATCATATTTTTAAAAATTGCGTGTCTGGATCAAGAGGGGTTATGCAGCAAATTGGTATGAGAATTTTACAATTAAATGATTTACATGGAAGGATTGCAACGATGAGTGAAAATGACGTGCAATATCGGTTTTGCAAAGAGTTGTTTGGGGATAGAAAAAAAGTAGGCCATTGTTATATTTCCGACGAAAGTGCTGTAATGATAGATTTATAACAACTGTGCGTTTCAAAGTAAAGATTACCGGCGCCCAAAGAAAACTATTAACTATTACGCACAGCTGCTGAATAATACAGTAGTCGAAATACAAAATTTTGTACTTATTGACAATAAATGTTATGCAAATGTTAAAATTCTCAATGTTCGTAATATCGAAGATGAACTTGGAACGACACATATTTTTGTACGATATTGTACAATTAGAGCCGATAAATCGTATCAAGCGAAAAATTGTTTTTATTGATATTGAGCAGAAGAATGAAACATTTGTATGCATACCTCCGAGCGCAATTATGCCGTTTTAAGCTAAACCAAATTTGTTCATAAATATGTTCACCTACTTCTAAGAATGAGTATAAAATTGAAACACTATAATTGGAAATAAAGAATTGAATAAATAAATAAATATATTTAATTTTGCTTTTATCATACAATTATGTAGTTATAGGTATAATATAAACCATTTTTCTCTAAAGATAGAAAAAACTCATGCAAAATTTACTTCTATTTAATTTAGCATGGAATATTTCTAGGTAAATCCAGAAAACCATTTCATCGAGTAAAACTATATTTTTAAGAAGTAGGAACAATTCCAGGTATTTCGATTTAAAATAAATCAGGAGACACGGCCGTGTCTCCGGCCAAGTACAGCCGGGAGACTACCGTGACTACTTATCCCGTTTTCTTGTTTTATGAAAACATCCATGCAATGCCATTGAATTTAGCATGGAATATTTCCAAGGAAATCCAGGAAACCATTTCAACGAATAAAACTATATTTTTAAAAAGTAGGAACAATTCCAGATAATTCCATTTAAATTACTATTTTATGGAAACATCCCTGCCATTCCATTCAATTTAGCATGGAATATTTCTAGGGAAATCCAGAAAACCATTTCATCGAGTAAAACTATATTTTTAAAAAGTAAGAACAATTCCAGGTAATTCCATCTAAATTATTGTTTTATGGAAACATCCATGCAATTCCATTGGATTTAGCATGGAATATTCCTAGGGAAATCCAGAAAACCATTACATCGAGTAAAATTATATTTTTTAAAAGTAGGAATAAGTCCAGGTAATTTCATTTAAATTATTATTCCATAAAAATATCCATGCAATTCCATTGAATTTAGCATGGAATATTTCTAGGGAAATCCAGGAAACCATTTGATCGAGTAAAATTATATTTTTAAAAAATAGGAACAATTCCAGGTAATTCCATTTAAATTATTATTTTATGGAAACATCCATGCAATTTCATTGGATTTAGGATGGAATATTTCCACGAAAATTCAGGGAGCCATTCATTTTGTGATAATTTTCGATGGTTATCTTCCATGCAAAATCTGTTTTACACTTGATTTACCTGGAAATCAGCCTACTAATACGTGTTTCATTTTTCAAGGCATTTCC
>JABFOU010000318.1:0-10098 GCA_022817745.1 Scelioninae gen. 1 sp. ZL-2020 | reverse complement strand
AGCTAAAGCTAAGCAAGCGCAAAAGATAGTGAACAAAGAAAAAGGCGCAGAGCGAAAGTAAAAGTAGGAAAAACAATCTTTTAGCAAGTTACGTTACACATAGCAAAAGGCAATCGCGAGGTAAAATAAGGTATTAAAGCAAAAGCACAAAAATAAGCTACTACGATAATAAGTCGTACTTACAAATTAACCAGAAAAGCGCAGAGAAGCAAAGATAAAGCAGAGCAGCAGAGGGAGAGAGAGAGCCTGGGTGCCGTCGCTGGTCGCCACTCGTCCGCACGCCTCGGAGACTCACACAAAAAAAAAGGGGGACTCCGGTCGCAACTCAGCGTCGAATCCGTCGACTCCCCACCACCAACTCCCCTTTCTTGGCTGCATGATGATAGTAGTCAGTGTACAGGGGCCCAACAAGCTCCTCCCATCTTCCAGATATGGTTGCCGTACACAGGGGCCAGTAATTCCCAGATAACGGTAGCTTCTCGGCTTCAGGTCTCCTTGCATCAAAATTCTCCACAGGATCGAGCTAGATATGGCCGGGGCCTCTCAGAAATGTCTGAACAAGGTAAAGCCGGCCATGGAGATATGCTCGACCACGGGCATCAGCAAGCGGAGTCCGGTACTCAATTCCCGGAAATATCTTGATGTCAAGGGTTGTGTGCCAGCGTTTCTCCAAAAGGACCAAATGCCACTCTCGCAGCGAGACAAGGCAATACACTGGAGTCTGGAGTCACCATGGACACAGCTGGACCCAGAAACCCAATTATCCTTGAGATAGACTGGAATGAAGATCTCAGTGGTAGACAGCAATGAAGAAGATTCTGTGAGAGAAAGAGAGGCGGTGGAAGAGTCTCTGGATGAACGTTCGATGACGCTATGTGAGTCGCTTCCGGTTTGTCCAATAACGATAGCTCAGATAAGTGGCTGGATCAGAAAAGTCGGAATCCTAGTTGTCTCAAGTCCCAATGATGTAGGTAGGATGTCCCAGGACCCTCTCAACTCGCTTACTACATACGTTAATACGCACGAAGCGTCGATGTACTGTCATTAACCACTAAGGTTAACGCATTTACTACTAGGTGTTACCGGGGATTAGATCCCAGTATCCATACACAATAATAACATCAATAATAGCTAGATACTAAGAAAAACAACATACGAAACACAGAAGTTTACGACCAATCCCGGCTCTCCTGTGAGTACCGAGGTGTATTATATATCAATTTAACTTTATACTGCTGTAAATAGAAATTTCATTAGTCAAATAAAAGAGTTATAAACATTTTCTAACGTGGCGAAAAACGACACGTTACATCACCCCTCTTTTGACCCTCTCTCCATACATACAACTTCAATCGCAGTGAGCTCATCAAAAGAAAATAAACAAGTAGGATTCACTACTGCATGTCTTGTTTTAGATAGGTATGTGTGTGTAGACAAAAATAAAGGCGGTGTGCCTATGCAAGTCTTCTTCTTATTTATACAAAATAAAATCTATACATTAAAAAAAAAATTAACATTATATGGCAAGTTAGAACGGTTACCGTATACCGGCAGACATATAATGAATATATGTCTTATTCGATTGACTAGACTAATAACTCAAAAAAGTAAAATTTATGATTCTCGATGAGCATGTTTCTGACTCGTAATGATAGGCAATGTTGTTAAATCAAAGAAATAAACATAATGGGGTTTCAATCCCCTCTTGAACTTTCATCCCAATGTTTTCTCAGTCTCGACGCCAATTCTGGCCGCAGTTACGGCACGTACGCACAGTGTAACCATGGGTACCACAACGAAAACAAAATACCAATGCTGGATCCCGGTCGGGACATTGTGGGTAGCCATGGTCTTCGGCTCGGCAAACAAAACAAAGACGTTTGCTCGTACGTGGAGGAACAGGTTCAGGGCTACGTCTACGATGTTTTGGAGGGCGAGCCTGTTCAATTTCTTCGGACTTGATTGAAGGAATCGGTTCCACGGTCCGGGTGGCTTCTGACTTCATAGGGTGAGGTCTATCGGCGGTCTGAGAGGCTATTTCCTGTGAGGATTGGCTCTCGAATACCGTCTGAGTAGAAACAGAGCTACTCAGGTCACCCATGGTTTGAGTACCTCGGTCTCTAGTAACGGGTGGAAGGGGAATCTCAGACCATCTGGCTTGGGCGTATACTGTCTTGGCTTCTCTAAAATCCGCTATGAACGAGGATGCCACAGCCCAGAACCCGGGATAGTTCTCGTTGACCAACGCAAACAAATCCCCGAACTCTTGAAAATATTCTGCGGGGTTCGGGTATTCCATTTCTTCACTTCCAAGTCGCACAGGAGTCAAGTGAGGTGCTTATATAAAAAGGTCATTTATGTAGATACAAAAAAAATTTAGTTAGATTTGTAGAAGACAACCTGAAAAAAACCAGAACCAAAAAAACTAAAACCAAAACAAAAAGGAATTTAATATGACCAACGGGAATCTATACGAGCCACCATCATCAGCGACTGCCAGCTTTGGCCAATTTATCAGCCCTTTGATTTTCCAGGCAATCGGCGTGCCCTTTAACCTTGACCCACTCAACCCTTTCAAACGATCGCAATAGGTTATCCAGCCGTAAGAACTCTCGTTTATGGACTACGCTCTGACCGGTCGCGGTCTTCCATCCTCGTCGCTTCCATTCCGTCAAATATTTGGTCATGCATCGAACGACAAAGTCGGAGTCAGTATGGATTCGTATCCGCGGATGATCAACCTTTCTAACGATTTCGACAGCGGTTATCACCGCCAAGATCTCGGCCCGATTATTCGTGCATCTTGATCGGAGTGCCCGGGATACATTCCAGGGACATTCAGGTCCAAAATATACACCAATACCAGCCTTCGCGGTTCCTTTACCATTTCGTACGCAAGAACCATCAGTCCAGACGTTTATGAAATTATCGGTATCTTGGAGTTCTTTCAACGTCTGGGCTGGATTTTCATCGCCTATGTACAACTTGAGTTGTGAAATGTCGGCTTTGGTTAACTTCCCCGTAACCTTATCGACAATCTCGTATAAGTTGGAGGATATAACCCTGTTAATATGATAGGGACCGATCCATTCAGGAGCGAGTTTAGCTGCGAACCCTTGGGCAGCGGACGACAGCACATGGTTGCGCAAGAGCACAGAATCTCCAACCTTATACCGGTGCGGTCGGTGGCGCAAATTGTAGTAAGCACTCTGCCGTAAATTTGCGTCGGTGATATTCTGGGATATGACGGTTTGCAGGTCCGAAATCCGTTGTATTCGAGATTTCCACGACGTAATGTCAGACTCTTCCGGAGTTACGGGTGCATCGACTTTCTGGCCGGACACCGGTAACGGCTCCCGGCCGAGATTAAGGAAGGCAGGGCTACATTTGAGCGTAGAATGGTACGACGTATTGTAAGCGAACCTAAACTCCGGTAGGGATACGTCCCATTCTCGTGATCCTGTGATATAAACGCAGATAACATAGATTTTAATACGCGATTCACCCGCTCTACAGGGTTAGCTTGCGGGTGATAAGGAGCGGTGGTTTGATGGTTAGAACCAATCGTTCGTAGGAATTCTTTCATGGTCGAATTACAGAACTCGGTACCATTGTCCGTTACGATCACTCGCGGTGAACCCCAACGATTTATGACCAAATCTTGAAGAATAGTGACTATTTTCTTCCCGTTCGCTTGTCGAATAGGGGAACACTCTATCCATTTGGTGAACATATCTTGGATAACAACCAAGTGGCAATTACCGGCTTTACTACGTGGTAGAGGGCCCATAAGATCTACGGAGATAGCGGACCACGGCTGAGAGATAGTATGGTGCAACAGCACACCAGCTGGAGCGGATTGCGTACCTTTAGTGCGTTGACATGTGTCACAGCGTCGAAGGTAGCGTACCACGTCCTTAGCCAACCCCGGCCAATAGTAATTTTGCCGAACGCGATGTAAAGTCTTTTGCGTTCCCGAGTGCCCAGCTTGGGGTACGTTATGGCATTCGTGTAGGATTCGCCGTCTACAGGCTCGTGGAACTACCAACTTCCACGAGTAGTGAAGGTCTAGTACTGACTCTTCTACTGGGGTAGGTACGTTAACATACAATTGGTTATCTATCAACTTCCAGTCAGGGTTAGCTGTGGCGTTTTGTCTAACGCTGGCTAGGCGTCGGCAATACCACTTATCGTAGGGGTCTTCCCACACGGATGGATCCGCGGAGGGATGCATCATTACGCATGCCAGATCTTCTGGCTCGTGAACCTGCGCCAAAGCTCCAGGTACCCGACCAGCCATAACTTTCCGATTTCGCAGTTCAAAATCGAGACTTTGCAATTTCACGATCCATTTAGCTAATTTACTCGCAGGTTCCTTCAAATGGAGCAACCATCGCACGCTACCAATATCTGTAACCAAGACGAATTTGTTGTTCTCTACATATGGTCGAAACTTTGTTACGGCCCAGAAAACGGCGAGACACTCCCGTTCAGTCTGAGTGTAACGCATTTCGCATTCGGACAAGGTTTTGCTCGCGTAACAAATAACTTTCTCCTCGTTATCAATCCACTGACTCAGTACTGCGGCCATTCCCCCCGTCCCAGCGCTAGTCTGAACACAAAAGGGATCAGGAGGGGTAAGCGTGATCGCGGAACTCAGTATCATCTTTATTTCGTCAAACGCTCGCTGCTGTTCCGATTCCCATACCCAGCGTTGTATCTTGCGCAAAAGTTTCATAAGTGGTTCCGCAACTGTTGCTAAATTTGGTATAAAGCGCCGATACCAACTTACCATACCTAAAAATCTCTTCAGTCGTTTAACGGTAGTCGGAGCGGGGTATTCGATCACGGGCTTTGACTTTTCAGGATCGACGTGAAGCCCAGTTTCATCTACGAGGTAGCCTAAATATCGCACGCGGGCACAACAGAAGTTACTTTTTTCGGCATTTATGGTTAACTTAGCCGACGCAGCACCACACGTAATTGAGATAAATGGTCTTCAAAGGTGTCGGTCACGATTATAATGTCGTCCAAATAGACAAAAACGTGTGGAGCTAGTTCGGGTCCTATAATCGCATCCATTAGGCGTTGGAAGGTAGCGGGGGCGCCTGTCAAGCCATAAGGCATACAACGAAACTGGTAAAAACCCTTCCCTGGTACGGCGAATGCAGTATATTCCCGACTATCCGAGTCCAAGGCTACTTGAAAGTAAGCCTGGCTGAGGTCAATTGTGGATATGTATTTCGCACCACGCAATCGATCAAAAATACTATCGAGGGGAGGAATAGGATACGCATCCCGCTTAGTGACTCGGTTAAGCTCTCTGAAGTCCAGGCAGAATCGATAGCTACCGTTAGGCTTTCGAATCATAACGATCGGCGTGGACCATGGACTCGACGACGGTTCGATGATGCCTGCTCCCAGCATACTATCTACTTCTCTGCATATAGCTTCGTATACGCGAGGGGACACGCGTCTGAATTTTTGCCTTATTGGTGGATGGTCATTGATTTCGATGCGATGAGTAATAAGAGTGGTCAGTGCCGGAGTACCGGAAATGGCAGGTATTTCGGAATCAACCAGACTCTTCAGGGAAGCCCTTTGAGACTCGGATATAATTTGTAACCCGCAACATGTCGATTTGGTGACTACATCTTCTGAAACAAACCGAAATTTGGTCTCCGGGGTGTCTTGAAATGACCACGATCGCGCAGCAAAATCCACTTGGACACCCAGGGCCCGAAGGAAGTCCAAGCCAAATATGCAAGGAAATGGGGCTAAGGGAAACGATCGCGCCGTTATCATAGCATGTCTACCTGCGAGGGTAAAGGGTACTTGTATCTCACAATCACTGATTTCGACTTGATCGTTAGCGGTTCGGATGCGCTTTCGCGAAGGGCGTATTTGTAAAGCTAATTCCGTGGCTAGTTTCAACCCTTGCGGGCCAAGAAACGTACCGGTCGCACCAGAGTCAACAAGACCTACAATAGGCAGCCCTGCCATGCGTGCCTCAAGAATCAAGGGGTGGTCTACAAGCAAGGAATTGCTAAGCTTTATCTCAAGAGGGGGGTCGATATCGAACGATTGCAGAGACGTAGGGACCCCCGTCAACGGCTCTCCACGGCATTTCCCGAACATTTCGGACATTTTCTCTTGACTACTTCAGGCTCACCGCAACCATAGCAGAAAATCTTTCTATGCTCGGTACACTGATTGTAACGGTGACCCGGTTGCCGACAATTCCAGCAAACTCGGGGTTTCGAGGTTCTTTCCCCGTCCGGGGTCGGTTCTACGGGCGTACTATTTTCCGGTGATTTTCGCTGTTTGTTACGATTAGACGAGTTTGAGTGGCTAGTATTCGTTGCAGACGTCTGTTTCAGAGAACAGAGGGTCTCCAACGTCTCGGAAGTCTCGACTTCGTCTATTTCAGTCAGGGCGGCCACTACATTCGGATTTGTCTTACGCGCGCGAGGACCTCGGTAAGCTAACTCGGCGAACAACGATCGATCGGGGGTCGGTGGAGGCTGGTATAACCTGGCCGATAAACAAACTCGTTCTCGACTTACAGCCGCAGCTTCCAGTTCGTCTAAGGAGCGCAGATAATCTATATTTATTGTCAATTGAAGACGCGGAAGCATATTTCGATACGCACAGTCTAACTTTTCGCCTTCGGACCATCGTGGGCGCGCTCGACTCATTAATCCACGGATACACGTTAAGAAATCGGCTACTGGTTCCTGTTCACCTTGTGTACGTCGCAAGATCTCCAACCGCAAGAGGTGTTGGTAATCAGATTTCACAAACCGAATCCGGAATGCTATAAGAAAATCATCGAATCTCAACCATTCTTCGCGACAGTTCCGAAACCACTCCAAGGCGATACCCGATAAGAAAAACGGAAGGCTAGCTAGGATATGGTGATCTTCTAAGGGCATAACTTGTCGACCCTCTTGTAGTCGGAGCAGGAAGGCTTCGGCGTCTTCCTGACCCGAAAACTTTAAGCCCCAACGACGCATGGTATCGTATGCGTTCGTCGCGTTGGTCATGCGATTACCATCTCGAGGTAGTGGTGAACGCTGAACGTAGGGATCCTCTCTCGGATACCGTGACTGACAACGAACCTCTTCGGGATTTTCGCGATATCTATTTTCCGTTTGTCTAGCCTCTGGCGCAAAGGCATACCTATCCGACCGATGACCTTCGACATTTTCCCACGCGCGACGTCGATCGTCGACATATTCTCCGCTATACGCGGACGTAGTACGCGTTGGATCGGTCGGGTATATCGGTGCGTCCGATCGTCGACCTCCTACCGGGTGGTGACCCGACGCCGAGCGCGTGAACTGAGTCGCGGGAATATCATATAAATCATAGGTAGCGCTAGTTACATTGTTCGCGTATGTAGAGGTACCCGGTAATTCTCGGATAAGCGAGGTCATGACGAACGGATGATCCGCTCTCGGATGGACCAGGCCATGATCAGGTAATTCATTCCCAGTAAGCGCGTAAGCAGCAGGGGCAGGTACTTCATTTGTAGTACGTACGTAAGAGGTAGCGGTAGGTAATGTTGCAGGTAAGGTACTCGATCGCATTGCCCTGAGCTGATATGAGATCTCTTGCGGGTACGGTCCCAAATTTAGTACGCGTGGCGGAGCCGGCATATAACGTAGCGGAGTATCGTCATAAGAAATTGTCGATCCCATCGGAATATTCCGTATGGTTGGTTCAGGCACCGACGGTTGTGTGATTTCACACGGTAATGATGTCTCTCGACCAATCGACGCATCCTCAGTTACGTCTCGCGCTAAGATAGTTGGTTCTAGAGTCGTCTCTAGCAACGGTACATTACGTTGACTATCGGTTATAGTATTTGCGCTAGTGGTAGGTACTGTTTTTGGGCTATGTTGCACCGTGCGGTTAGGCATAGCGGCAGTGGTCATAGCTGGTGTAGGTACCACTGGGTCAGGTAAAGTACCCGTCTGAGGAGATAGGTTTAGCATAGGTTGCCCATCTTCCCTCGTATTCGACGCAGAAGTAGAATCAACTCTCCGTCGATCGAGTGAGGCTTTTTCCGCTAGAATAGCTTTAATTAAGCGAACTCGTCTAACGTGTAAGATACCATCCGATGATAACCCACGGCGAGATAATTCTTCGAACAATTGCTCGGCCGATAAATTATTAACCCATTCTGCTATTTTGGCTTCGGTAGCCATTCTCAAAATACTAGATACACCTGAATATTCTCAAAATTTGATACCGATAAAGTTTCGTTCGCCGGGTTAGAAAATGTCTCTACCGGCTTGGCTCGTATAGTCATTGGGAATGCGTAAGCGTGAGAAATCAAGGTTGGCCTATGTCAATTATGCTTCAATGAAAAAGAAAACAAAACAACAAAAGAAACCAAAAAAAAATAATACCCTGGCAAAAAACCCAGAAATTAATAAACTGGCAAAAAGAAACCAAAAAAAATCAAAAAATAAGAAAAAACTCAAAACCAAAAAAAAGGAACAGAAAAGATAAACAAAAGAATAAAATAAAAATAAAAAATAAGGGAGCTTGTCTTCTACAGGCAAATGTGTGCTCTCACACAATAATAACTCAGATCTCAGTTAATATTATTATGGGAGCTTACTCGTGTCGAGAATAAACTGATCTCATTTTTATAACATAATATTAAAAAAAAATAAAAATAGTATTATGCTTATAATGCTAGTTGGCAAGAGATACGTATTTTATTAATTCAAAATAAAACCAAATTTGCCAACAAAACTAGGTACTTAATAATATAAAACTAGATTAGATAAGGTAACCAAATACTTTGCCAATCGTAATAATATCAATGTCAATTCATCGCCAATAATTACGAAGATCGTATTCAAAATAATTACAAAATAAAATATTTATAAAACTATTTATTTATTTAGATATATCTTTGTTTTTATTTATTAATTAATTAATCAATCAGTTAATAATCAATTAATTGTCAGGAAATCAATTTATTCTGTAATTAATTATCAGTTAATTAAGACGTACATGTAAATTTTAATTCTTTCAAAAAAAATTTTGATATTCACAATAATCGATATTATTTCAGTATTTCGTTTCTATTATTTTCAAACTTTAAATGGTACGTATTATTTCGAATTATAATCAAATGTAAATAAAGACGAAAGTCGTGAACCAAAACAATAGAAAAAGTCTGTATTTATGTTAGGCACTTATTTTACCTTTTCTCGGAATTTTTATTTTCACAAAATTATTTCATTTATTTTAATTTTAATTTTATTTTAAATAAAATTATATGAATTAAATATTCATACAACAATAATTATACGCAATTTTATCTCAACAAATTATTTCCTTTAATTCTAATTCTTTTCCTTTCACTCTGTTCAACTATCTTATGTATTATCTTAATAAATAATACTAGTTAAATCACTATTACATTTTCTCTTATATACTAGGCTTAACAAATTACTATTTTAAAATCTAGACAATCCTGGCAAGATCGCCAATGTAACGAGTTGATTTATTACGATAAATCAAAACGTCCCTTTGCCACTTTATCAGCCGAATAATAATTAAACAATTAGATAAACTTTTGGTCAGGATCGCCAGTCACCCGAGTGACAAAAAGAGAACGATATAGGTACTAGATAAATACGATAAAAGAGTGATATAGGTACGACAAAGATACTAGTTAATATATCACGATAAGACTGATAAAGTGAAGCAGAAACACGTGGTCCACGGATAACGCAATTTACTATTTTCCAGGTACGAGATTGTCTGAGGATTTTAAATAACATCCGCATAATTCATTAAAGATTAACAATTTTATTTAATCTCCTTAACCTTATTTCAATACAAAGATAAGATACTAAGATAAACTTAAACTAACGAGATTGGTCGTAAATTATTTATTATAAACTACTAGGCAACATAAGCAAAAATTAAGCTACGGTACAGCCAGCTAAAGCTAAGCAAGCGCAAAAGATAGTGAACAAAGAAAAAGGCGCAGAGCGAAAGTAAAAGTAGGAAAAACAATCTTTTAGCAAGTTACGTTACACATAGCAAAAGGCAATCGCGAGGTAAAAT
>JABFOU010000317.1:0-10098 GCA_022817745.1 Scelioninae gen. 1 sp. ZL-2020 | reverse complement strand
TTGAACATTTATTAACAGTGTCGTGTGATTGGATGAATGTTGGTTATGAATTGTTTAGTCATAACTAATAGTGTCTGGTTACAATTGGGATGAATGTGAAGTAAGTGTTTTTTAAATTTTATTGTTTTTAACAATTATTGTGTCTAGGGTATATGACTTTCTTCCCTACTGAAGAGTCCTACAGGAAGTCATAAGGACGAAACACGTAACATCAATTTTTGATATTAATGTTTCATTTTTTTGTTTATTAACAATTTTTTAACAATAATTTTTTTTTTTTTTTTTTTTTTTTTTTTTTTTTTTAATTTTTTTTTTTTATTTTTTTTTTTTTATTTTTTAATTTTTTTTTTTTTTTTTTTTTTTTTTTTTTTTTTTTTTTTTTGAAGTTATTTATTGACAATAAACGGGAAAATACACTAAAAAATGAACATAATTACAAAATGAATTGGTAACACTTTACACATACATTAGATATACATAAAAGAAAAAAATATAAGAAATAATAATATCGTAAGTCATGAGAACAATTCAAATACTTGTCTACGGAATTTAGTTAGAGACGAATTGAAAATGTCAATATCATCCTGAATCTCATTGCCCAAAATACAGAGTCTATTAATGACAGAATTATGACTAACAGAGGTATGATAGCGTTTAACAAAAAAAAGATCGGTCCGACGAAGAGATCTTGATGGGATACGTATTTTTATCTTGTATAGAAGATCGGAACAATCGATTTCATTATTGATAATTTTATAAAGAAAAAATAAATCAAAGATTTTACGTCGATTAGCTAAGGTAGAAATAGAAAATAAATTCATTATAGGATGGTAGTCATGATCAGTGTAACTCATTGGTGCGCCATTCCTATACGCGAGAAGCCTTAAAAATTTATGTTGACAATGACAATATTTCGGTAGTATTTCGACGGTGATACTTCGTACTCTTACCGTCGAAGTTTTCCCAAAGTTCTTGATAATAATCATAATAAAGAGAAAATTATAATTATGATAAAATTATAATTTGTGGTAAAATTATGGTCAATATGCGTAATTATAAATAAAAATAAAATCTAATTAAATTGAAATTAATAAAATTAAGAAATAAAACATCAAAAACCTAATTAATCTGAATTTTTTAACATTTTTATTATTAATTTAAAGAAAATAAAGATAAGCGATGAAATTTGGTTGAGGTTAAGTAAGTGTTCCCCATTCACAAACTGAATGGGAAATAGTAAATAAGTAAATTTGGTCGACGAGTTTTGAGGTCCTGTGTACTTTTATTATGTCATTCGACCGAATGATTTGATATTCTTGCAGAATGATTGCCTAATTATTACAAAATGAAGATTCATTGCATAAGCAATTACGTAATGATACATAATACCCTGTAAAAAAAGCAATCGAAAAACCGACTTGACGATCAAAATTTCCCCAGATGGCTTCGATATTTGATCGTCTTTTTGGATTTTCAATCGCCTCAAAACAATCCTTTTATTTTGATCGTTTTCATTAGATTAAAGGAGCAATGTTTAATAGCCAAGTGGCGATTAATTGTAAACCCTATACTTGTTTCAAACATTTGAATTACTCTGCGGCGATAAAAAACTTGAACTTCAATCTGCAGAAACCAAAGTTTTTTTCGTTGTCTTTTTTGACGATTAAAGACATAAATCCTAATAGAGTAAAAGCTATTGAAGAATTTTATGCATTCTAGGTGATAGGAACTATTTTTTTTTAATAACCAAAGAGCGATTGAAAACCTAAAGAGAACGAACAAACAAGCAAACCATTTTAAGAATTTTTGATTGACAAAACAGTGTTTTCATTCCTTTTTTTACAAGGTACGTAATAGTAACTATTTTTATGCACGGTCTGTGCTCTCATTGCGGAAAAGCTTTCCAACTTATTTTATATTCAAGTATATTGAGTATAAGTATATATTAAGTATTCAAAGATATCAAGTATATAATTCAAATATATAAGGTTTTTTTCAACTTATTATTATAAATTAATAATACAAGAATGCAATTAAGATGTTTCCAACGTTCAGCCATGTACTTTATTTCTAACTCAAAAACAAAACTTGGAGTTAAGTGAACCTCGCCTTCTACTCAAGATACCGACACATTTTGTTTTTTATTCGTAAGGAAAATAGGTAAATCCCTGCCTATTTTAAAGTACTACAAAATTTAAAGATATTTGTAAGAATAAAAACTAAAGTCTCAATAAATATGTTTGCAAAATAACAGGGTAGGTTACCGATAACATAACAAAGGAAAACAAAGATGAATTTGACGTTTTTAACATGCGGAGTTTAGGCCATATGAGGTTAAGAATTACTTCGATTTATATGTAATACCTTTTTAAACAACAGAATAAAAAAAACTATCACAACATAAATAGAAGTTTAATAAATCAAATGCACTAAAAAAAACAATAGTTTTTTATATTTCTCGCGCTAGAATTAAATTACTTTCAAACTCTATGATAAATCGTATTTGCCACCTGGGCAACAATGCCTCGCGAGATATTGACTTCTTTGCCGTATCTCTGTCAAATTTGAAAAAATATCTTTGGCGTGAGCTTGTTTGATGAATTTAATGTAAAATTATTCTTTTTCTTTCTTTTATGTCTTCAATTCTGAGTATTTTGACCAAGTAAATGTAATCATTCTTTTTATAAAAGGAACATTCCCGTATAATGTAAATAAATAAATAGATTACCGGACAAACAAATCAAATATTGCAAATGTAAAAATCGAACACAGTTTTTCATTGTTAGATCAATGTGTCAGTAGCGTATGAACAATGGAATTTTTTCACAAAAGTAAAAGAAACAAATCTTATTAATTCTAAACATTTAACTAATCATCAAATGAATTTATCTGATATATTTTTTAAAAAAATTAAAGAAAATTACAATGATTTTATAATTTCTACCTCAAGCATCCATCGAATTCGGCTTGTCTGGCACGATCTATCATAATACTAGCTGTTTTCTCGTTGAGTAATATACTATAATGTTATGTTATATAAGATTTGAATTACCAGTAAGAAGAAAAATGAGGTTAACGCAGTACACTCTTAAAACAATTGTTTTGATTCAAGAAAATCTCCCTTGACATGAGAAAGAAATTCTTGATACAAGAAAGTTTTTCTCGATTCAAGAAAGATTTTAACGCCATTTTTTAGAGTGTATACAGTAAAATAGTAGTAACATGTTTTTTCAAGAATGCCCTACTGAAAATGAAGTATATATTATAGTATATACCTAAATTGGAAGTACTATTTTATATACTATTGTATATACTAAAGTATATATTATTTTACAGTATATACGATTGTACACCCAATAGTATATACTATAAAATAAAAGTGGATTGTGTAAATTTTACAGTATATGCGATTGTATATACAATAGTATATACTTTATTTTCGGTAGGGTGTTGAAATATTGGTTCTTTTGAGGTAGTTATATTCTCTGGTAACGATGTCTCATTAAAAACTATTAGAACTTTAATTAAATGACAATAATTTTGAACCGTATTTTTGTCCAAGGTTTATCTTAATTAAAAATTATTGATTCATAGTATTTTTTCGATGGAGAAATGGAATATAATAATGACTTATATTAATAAAATATTACAAATTTTCTTTGTAAATATTTAATAGAATAAATCATCATTTAACTCAATTTCTTCACTATAAAATACCCTGTTAGGAACAAGCATTTACCCTGAACAAATATATAATTCCAAATAATTCACATGAGATAGGAATTCCAATAGTTTTCAATAAAATTTCGTTACCAGATTGTCAAGAGTATGTTTTGAGAACTTCCTTGAAAAGTCCATATGAAGAAAAAATTAAGTCCCCGAAACAGCTACTCAAAAATATATGAATTTTTTGTTTTTGCGGATTATATTTCCTATAAATGAATATCTTTAAAGTAAGCATACTTTTAATTGTAATGCCAATTTTACTGCCTGAACTAAATACATATTCATAATAATTTATGAGTACACTGAGAGAACTTTCGAGCTATTTCAGCATGAAAATTATTATAAACATAAAATATTGTTTATTTCCAAAAACGTCATTATTATTGCCACTGAATCATCAGTTGCATAATATTATGGTTTGTATCATTTTCCCGAATTAAGTGGCGAACGCTATGCTAATAAAGCTCAGAACTTCTCTTATTGTAAGTTATAAATTGGGTTATCCAATAATGTTACTGTATTGGTTATATCAAACGGTTATTTTGAGAACCTTCTTGACAAACTCATGTGACTGTAATGAGTTCCTTAAAACAACAACTTGGAAAACAGAAATGTACAGGGTGGTCCGTTTAAAATTATTTCTTGAAAATTACGCATCGGTTCTTTGGATGTACGAGTTACAACAGCAAATTGGTGTAACGGCAAAAAAGTTGACATTAAATCAAATTTTTACGGATAAATGGTGTATTTTAAGACGAAACTAATGTTTGGTGTATAACTTATATAACTTAATGGACTTCGGCATAAATAGATATTTACTGGATTTATGACATCAGTGTTCTTCTACATCCTAAATAAAGCTTCTTACCCCGCCTATTAATTCCCTAAAAATTCATCTAGTTTTTACATGGACCCATATTGGTTCCATGTGAAACCCACATGGAAACTACTCGTGCTTAAATGAAAACTATATGGATCCATGTAAGAAAATGGGACAGGTCCCATATGTACCTATATCTTTTCCATGTAGATGCATATATTTCCTATATGGATCCATATTAAATTCATAATTCTATAGTAATAATATTTCTATATAGATCTATATGATTTCGACATGGATCTATATTGAATTCATATGGTTATATGTTCCGGCTTCTACATCATAGGTTCTAGGTTCGCGTCCAAACTTGAAAGTTTTTTCTGTTGATGTTTTTGAATAAAAAAAAAATGAAATAATTATTATAAGCTACACACAATCACAATAGATCTATATGGACATTATAAGGATCCATGTGGAACCTCTATAAATCCACATGGATTACATATGCAAAAATTTGTGACATTACATAATTTCATATGGATACAAAAAAGATCCATATAAACATTATGTGGATCCATTTTTATAGGACATGGATCCATGTAAAAATAATATAAATCCATATGGGACCTGTTCCAATTTCCTACATGAATCCATATTGTTTCCAAATGAAATTTATCTGGATTCATATTTAACACATATGGTCAAATTTGACTTGGATACATATAGAAATAATATGGATCTAGATAGAAATAAAATAAATTCATATGGATTCAATAGGCGGGACGCCACATTTAAATTAATATTTTGATGATATTTATGAATTTAATAAACTTAAAATTTGTTTTTTGAAAACTTTCGACGCTTATGTTTCAGAGTAGTTTCACTCACGCCAGATTCCCTCAGTTCAACATTATTCCCTCAGTTCCATATTCACGGTGAAAACATGAAATTAACAGAATCGATATCCATCGCTAAAAACCCAAGTTCAATATCCAAGTAGAAAATTCAAGTTCATAATTAAAATCCCTAATCTATATCTAAATCCGAAATTCAAATTCATTGTCTGAATTTAATTCCAAAACCTAAATTCAATATTCAAATTTAAAATCTCAATCTAAAACTATTTCAAATTGCAAAAAAAACATATTTTTATTAAATTCTTATGATTTTTTACAGACACTTTCATCATAGGCATATTTTAAATTTCTAGTTTTTTATATTACCGCAACATCATGTGTATATTTTAAGGATTTCCTCAATAAAATCATATGACTTAATAAAAGTTCTTAAAACAACTACTTTGTAAACAAAAAGATATATACTAGTAAAAAAGTTTGAATAAATAATATTCTGCTTACAATGAATTTCTATATATTTTGAAAGAGAAAAAAAATTAATCACCAAAAAATCACAAAATTATTCAAAAATTTAATAATTAAAAAAAATTTAGTTTTTGGAACCAAAAGTTTATAAAAAATCCGCTAAGGTCGCATGGTAATATGTACATGTTCACTTTTTTCAACATATTTCGAACAAAAAAAAAAGAAAATATAATGATTGAGAAAGAACATTTGCAAATTAAATGATTATAAAAATTCCGCTACAGTCGCATATTGATGTGTACCTACTATGTTTTTTTTTAACTATTTAAAAATTGTTTTAAGGAGGTGAAATGAAATGAATTTTTACTCTTAGCAACTTTTATTTACATAACTTTTTTTTAACATTTGCGATGTTACGAGACACTTGAAATTATACAGGTCAGCTGTATTAGATTTAGTGCGTTTATGATAAGGACTTGAAAATTCTAAACTTAATTACGCAATTTTTTAATTATGAAAGAATTTTATAGTAAAAGAAAATTAATATTTTGTTGTTTAGTTTTGGTTGTGAATCTTCACTGGTTTTTATATTATCTGTATGTATACAAAGCCAAAACCAAACAACAAAATATTAATTTCATTTTATTCTAAAATTCTCATAAATTAAAGAATAGTAGCGTCATCTATTTTAGAATATTCAATTCATTATCAAAAAATAACAATTCAAAAAGACACTAATTCCGGTGCAGCAGAAGTTCTGTATTACCTTAATACATCCTTTATTACCTTAAATGCCATCCTTTGCACTAAAACAAAAACACCATTAAAATTCATGTTCTGTCACCGCATCAGCTTTAGGAATATTTTAATTTACTCGAACAATATGAATTATTTAATAATTTAATGAGTTGTGCGGTCTTCATCATGAATTGAAAAATAATTTCATCTTTTTAAATTAAATTTTCATTGCGTAATAAAAATAAACAATTTTTTTGAGTGAAAGATCTAAATTGTGAATTTTTGAAATTTCTTCCAACAAATTAATTGACTTTGTTTCTGATTTTAAATTAAATTTGAAAAAATAGAAAATTTTTCCCAATCATATCGCAGACCGCACAACTCATTAAATTACAAAATAATGTATAATATTAGTGCAAATTCAAATATTCCTAATGCTGATAAAGTAGGTTGCCTAGTAGTATTTCACATCCTCTTAAGGTGATATTTTAAGATTAAAGTTATAAAGTTAGAGTGTTTTTGTTTTGTTAGGCAACAAATTATAATTTATGGTCCTACTATATATATGATCAAACTTAATGGGAGAATATTTCATATTGCAAACAAATAATTTTTATAACGTATTTTGGCTTTATTCAACTCCCCGTTTTTTTTATCACCTGAAATGATATCACCTGATTTTTATCACTTAAGATGTTTAGTTTTTTTTCCCCCAATTAAAATAGATATTTCAATATATTTAAAAGTTTTATTTATAGCGTACTTGTTTTTCAATATAAAAAAACTCCGTGACTCTAGACCTGGAGAATCGCTATAAGTTGTTCCATCTGTAAATAATAATTGTTCAACCAAAACAAAAACAGTAATTGTCTATAAAGTAGGAATATTACCGTTAGACTCGTTCAGTTTACTAAAAAAATCCCTAGAAATTAATCCAATTTTTTAACAGAACTTGCGTTAAGGCGATTTTTCAGCTCCAAAATGCCGGAATAAACGACTTCATTAATTGTAATTTTCTAGTAATGAATCAAAGATTTTCATACATAATTAGAAACTCTGAAAATCTGTTAAAATTCGCACATTTTCAGTGTTTTTCAGACGTTTTTTCAGACATTTTTTTCAGCAATTTTCAGACGTTTTTTCAGCGATATTTTTTTACAAGGGTACTGCGATTATATTTAATTATATTTTATATATTTAGATAGTGCAATTAATTCTTCGTTAATAAGAGATTTGGAAAATATAGGTTAATTTTTCAAATTATTCATATTTAAAATATTATTTTCAAAAAGTCTATTCTAGTAATAAAGCTCTAAAATATTACCTTAAGCAATTTGCTGTAAATCTTTTGTCAGTTTCACAGCCCACATCAGTGAATAAAATTTAACAAAAACTAAAACCAGACATTGGTACACTTTTTAAGTTTGTCTAAGTTTATTTTTTGTTTCATATTATTGTATAGTTTTGGCTGACGAACTGACAAAAATTTTCAAGTGATGTAAACAATAAAAACGATCTGCAATTTTTATTTCGTATTCACAAATGAATTTTCATGTTTAGTTTTATTTTCCTAGTTAGGAGGATGTCAAATGTCTAGAATCACGGAGTTAGGGATTTTTAAAATAAAAATTATAAAGAATACTATTTAATCCAAATAATGAGTCGGACGATTCTTTATCAATGGGAGATTATTTGTAAACAAGAAAAAATTAATTTCATAAAGAATTGTAGACGTAATCTTGAGACTCGTTTTTTCATCACCTCGCAAACGAGTACCAAAATTAAAATTGCAATTGTTTTCAAATTAAAAAGAATTTGTATACATAATACGTAAAAAATGTGAGAAAATCGGCCGACACTTGTTAAATTAAAATACAAATGAGGTATAAAAAGTTATTTAATAAATCTGTAATGTCGGTAATCACGCCTTTGACATGCTCTTAAGTTTTATCATCTGTTAATAATAATTGTTTAACCAATATAAAAACAGTAATTGTCGGTAAAATAAGAAAATCACCGTTAATCTCGTTCAGTTTACTAAAAATCCCTAGAAATTAAACCAATATTTTAACAGAACTTGCGTTTTCGTAAAACTTAAGGTGCAATTTCAGTGTTAAAGTCCCGGAGTTAGGGTGTTTTTAATTTATTTCATCTGCAAATATAATTAACGTTTCGTAACATTATGCAACGAATCTTTGCTTTTGGGAGATTCAAATAAAGTATAAAAATATTGTTTTTACTTGTTATTATTTGTGTAGTAACTACGTTAGAATTTTTCTCCACTTGAAAAACGCCCGTAGTTACTGTAATTGTATTTATTTATATTTTATTAAAAATATACATCGTGCAAAATATTCTTCTAAAATGAGAGATTCGTCGGATATAGTTTATTTTCCTTAATTGTTTGCAATAAAAAAATTATTAACGAAATGTTTATTCTAGTTACAAAAGCACTGAAATTTCACCTTAACCCAACTCTGAGTTTAATTAGTTTACCTCTGTATTTAATGTATTGAATACTATAAAGTATATCACGTCATTTTTTAATTATGGGAGAATTTTAAAGTAAAATAAAATTGATATTTCATTGCTTATGGCGAAATCGATTGTATTGTTCGAAAACTATTCCTAACAATACAATCGATTGTAATGTTGGTGAAAGGTGTGAACGCGTGTTCTAAAACTCTTCACAGGAATGATTCTTGTGAATCATTTTTGAACACGCATTTGGAATCGTTTAGATTGTAACTAAACTAGTTGTTTAGTTTAGTTACAATCAGTTTCTGCAGTTCAAACCTATGTTCGATTGAAGAAACTAACAAACTATTCGACTCCGAGTCGAGTAGGTTATCAAATCGGGAACGCCATAAGAAAACACCTAAACTGGACTTTATTTTTAATGTAAACGAAGCATTACTGGGGACTAAGGCATTATATCGAAAACGCATTATAAAAACAGGGGTGTGCAAACTATAAAATTTAAAATAGAGTTGACATTCAATAGAGTAGGTTACAAACATTACTAACAATGTTTGGTCGTAAATTGTTAAATAAAGTTACAACAAAAGATGGACCTAAAGGTTAAATTTGTATAATAGTTTCCAATTAAATTTCAATTTAAACAAATATGTTATACATGAAATATGCATAAAAATACTAGACCTAAGGTGTTCATTATAACGAAAATGATTATTATAATGATATTATTATCAAATGAATTTTGATTTCATAAAAACATTTTATAAAAATGGTAAAACTTTTTTTACACTGTCACCAAATGTGAAAAAATATCTGATTTTTCGATATCTGATTCTGATTCTGATTCTGATTCTGATTCTGATTCTGATTCTGATTCTGATTCTGATTCTGATTCTGATTCTGATTCTGATTCTGATTCTGATTCTGATTCTGATTCTGATTCTGATTCTGATTCTGATTCTGATTCTGATTCTGATTCTGATTCTGATTCTGATTCTGATTCTGATTCTGATT
>JABFOU010000316.1:0-10108 GCA_022817745.1 Scelioninae gen. 1 sp. ZL-2020 | reverse complement strand
CTATGGTATTGTTACAAGTGTGATTAGACATTAGTGTTCAAATTCACATCTGTACTAGTGATGTATGGTGTGTAGTGCGTATGTGTAGTTTTATTGTATTTTATTGAGCGATGGAACCTCTACAAGCTCCCCTTTCTCCTAGACGTTAGCATGATGTGGTTGTTATCAAGTGTTCCTGTTTTTTTAAATGAATGGAATGTTATATTTTGTTTAATTTTTTTTTTTTTTTTTTTTTTTTTTTTACATTAATCTATAATGTAAGAACTAAAAAATAATATTTCTAAAAGATATCATAAATCAAAAAGGTACAAGTTATATTACTTTTATTTAAATTTTTAAAATTTGAATATTTATGAAAAAAAAAGAAAAAAAACACTAACAAACAAACAAAATTTTCAAAATGGTTTTATATTAATGCATAACAGCTTGAAAGAAAACTTTGTTCCTATAAATCTTTTTGTCTTTGATATAATGATAAAAAATGATATGAATATTATCGTACATGCATCTTTGCAAATATCTATAAAATATTGCATGAAGAATGACCGTTTAAAAAAGAAAATGCAACCTTTTTTCCAATTTCCACTTCTTCTTTCTTTAAACCTAATTCTTCTTTTTTTATCATCAATTTTTCGTCATAATATTGTCGCTTCATTTTGATGGTCTCTTCAGTTGAAAATGCAATAACATCTGCAGCTTTACGTTTTGGATTACGAGATGAGGGAGTGGAAGTTACGGAGCTATGTTGTAACGAACGAACACGATGCTGTGGAACATTTAAATTTAGTTGCCCAATGTGTTCCTCACGTTCCTCTATTTCTTCATTTTCTATCTCATGCGAGTCATTTTCGGCACTATTATTATTATCCTCTACTGCTTGATTTATTTCAAATTCGTTTTCATCAATATCAGATTGTTGTTCATCTGATTGCATTACGTCGCTTTCGTCATCAGTGAAATTGGCATACACGTCTTGTTCGGTATCATCCTCCTCTCCGGTATTTAATGTTTCATCGTAAGAGTTGCAAGTGTTTTCCACTGCTACATGACTATCAGTACCATCTTCATTACTGGCGATCTATATATTCCAAAATTATATGTTTTATTATTAATTATCGTGACATAGTCTTTCTAATGTATCATAAATATATATATATATAAAGTAATAAAAATTCTCATATATTTATGAAATAAAAATAATAAAAAATACTATTTTTCAAACAGAAAATTAATAATTCCATTTTTCAATAGAACTAATTTTAAAAATAATACATAATTACTTAAATCATTTACATAATAAAAGTAACTCATTTGTAATAGGAAATAGATACATTATTGCAATTATATATTGTATTTTTGTATTTCTTTTTTTTTATATATATTCATTATTTACTTAAGAAATAATATCGCTAATTTTTTTTTACCTCACTTTCATCATCATTGTAGGCAAAAGTTTCAGATTCGGCTACTTGCTGATGACCATTTACTGTGGCATCTTTCATTGTAGCCATTATTCCTTCTTCAATGATTGTAAGAGGAATCACTCGTCTCCCGCCTCCAGTTTGATTTCTTTGTTTAATAATACGTTGATGTTTATTCTTTGTCCGTGTTCTCAAGCCTTGCCAATACTAAAGTTAGGGAAAATAAAAAATGTATAGTTGCATATTCCATATGAAAATTAATGTACAGTTAAATATATATACATATAAGTAAAAATATAATATTCAGTGTATCTAAATATTAACTACTCAAGAATGATGATGATTACATCATCATGACAGAAATAAAAACATATAATTACTTATTCTTTTAGCGTAAATATGAAATAAGGATATTTAAAAAAAATGTTTCTATAAATACTATTAATACATCATTACTTTATAAATGATTGAAGTAGAGGGGAAAACATTCTTCTGAATAAGTTATTACGTATAAAAATAAGAGTAATAATATTATTCTATATTATATTATAATAAACTTGAAATAGGAAAAAGTAAATCATAAAAATATTTTATAATTATTCCCATGACATTAATAATTTACAATAAATTGAATATATATTTAATAATAAAGTATTGATAAGAACTTAAAAAAATATACGAAATAAGTGCTAATTATTATTTCTTTTTTAATTTTTAAATGAGAATTTAAAATTTAATTAATTGTAATCAATCAAGATATATATATTGATCAATTATTTTAAGGATATACCTTGCGCCACATATCACCAGTTTTCTGGGCTCCACCTTCAAAACTGTTAAGAGCATCAGCAAGATCGTTCCAATCTTTATTGTAATCTTTGCGTTTATATGCTGCTGTTATTTTGCCTGAATTCATTCTTACGTTTTCTTGTAAACATTGAATTAATGATTCCAATTGATCATCACTGACTTTTGGCAATGTTGCTGCTGCCTCACGTCTTCTTGCCATTTTTCCTTTTTTCGATTTTAAACTAAACAGACACAGCAAAAAATATTTATTATGTGCATAATAATTAATATCTTATGAATATAAGTATTTTTTTGATAAAAGCATCCAAATAATTCTTTAATTGAATATTTTCATTACATTTTTCAGTATATATTAATATAAGAATAAAAATAAGTATATAAAAATTGATTTAATTACTAATAATTACTAATAATAATATAAATTATAATTTTCATTCAATTTTAAAAATATATGTTATCAACAGGAGGACACACAAAAAAATAGATTTTTAATGTCTTAATAAATGCAAAACAATATAAAATGTAAGGTTATATGTTTGTGCAGATTTTTCCTTTTAAAATAACAAAATAATTAAATAATACGCAACCGATAATAATAATTAAATTAAAAGTTTTTAGTTTAACATATAATATGCTTTATAGGTTATGTGATAGACAATTATATATTTTATATTTAAAAATGTAAAATTAATTATTTACAATTTTTAGGCGAATAAAATATATTAAATATGAATAAATATAATAGAATAATAATATATCACTTACATTTATTCAGCGATATCTAACAAATTTTTTGTCACTACTGGTATCAACACGATTAACTGTAAAAAATTTAAAAATGATCGAATACAGCGTTGCCAAATGTAATTTCCGCGTGAAAAATAGCGCCAATTTTTCGGAACGTAAATCCGAGAAAGTTTCAAGAATAAGCCCCATGGTAACATGTAAAAATTCTAAAACTAATGAATTAAAAGACGATTTATCTGAATGGGCTGTAGAATGTAAAATTAATCAAAATTCTTTATCACGTCTACTGGTTATACTGAATAAACACTTTGTGCAATGTAACTTACCCAAAGCAGCAAAAACTTTGCTTCATACACCTCGACATTCGGAGATAAAATTTATGAATCCTGGAGAGTATTGTCATTTTGGTATAAAGGACGGAATAATTAATTATTTGAAAACTAAAAGTCACGATGTTGTAAACGAAATACAGTTACAAATTGGAATCGATGGTTTCCCCAACACTTCCGAGAAAGAAGCGTGGCCTATTATGGGTCGTATTATCGGTAGCGAAAGTATATTTTTAATTGGAATGTATTATGGTGAATGCAAACCAAAATCATCGAATGAATTTCTAAGTTATTTTGTAAACGATGTTAAAGAATTAATAACCGAGGGACTTGAGTACGAAGATAGAAATTATATAGTTAGAATACATTCACTTATTTGCGATGCACCTGCTAAATCATATGTTCTGAATACAAAAGGTCACTCTGGATACAATAGTTGTTCCAAATGTGTAGTGGAAGGAAGTTATTTAAACAACAGACTTTCTTTTGTAGAACTTAATTGTGCAGAACGTACAGATGATGGCATGAGGAACATGGAATACGATGGTCCATTAGATTATCAGCACGGTGAATGTATTCTAAATAAAATTCCAAGCTTCGGATTAGTTTCTCAAGTTCCTTTAGATTACATGCATTTGTTATGTATCGGGGTTTTAAAAAAATTAATTAATTTGTATATCAGTGGACCACAATCTGTACGTGTATTAAATACAAATAACTGCGCTATAGTATCCGCTTATATAAATACACTGCGACCATTTATTCCTGTAGATTTTGTGCGCACTCCGCGAAAAATTGAAGACTATAGTAAGTGGAAAGCAACAGAATGTCGTATTTTTCTTTTGTATATTGGACCTATTGTTTTAAATACGGTGTTAGATTGGAAGAGTGATATAATGTTAAATTTTTTGTCGATTCATGTTGCTTCGAGAATATTATTTAGCTCAAAAGATTCTGAAAGCATTGACTTCGCTCACTCCTTAATGGAAAATTTTGTAAAAACATTAAAACGGGATTTCGGCATTCAGTTTGTCTCTCATAATGTCCATGGAGTTCTGCATTTAGCTAAGGATGTAAAGCAATTTGGATCATTAGAATGTTTCAGTGCGTTTCCATTTGAAAATTTTATAAAGCGTATCAAGTCCGTTCTACGAAAGCCAGAAAAACCACTGCAGCAATTACATAACAGATACGAAGAAATGAAAAATGTGTCACTTAATGTAAACACAGAAGACAATAAAAAACTTCAGGAACAAAAATGTCATACAGATGGTCCTCTAATATTAGGAACTCGTAATCCGCAATATTTAGAGTTTCAATTTGAAAATTTTTTGTTAACAACAAATATACCGAACAACTGTTGTCAAATCAATAACGAGATTGTAGAAGTGCATAATTTTGCAACCACAAAAGACGGAAAAATTGTTATAATCGGGAAAAAGTATTTAACTGCGTGTGATTTGTTTGATTCACCTTGTCCTTCTTCAGGCTTAGATATTTATTCGGTAACTGATTTGTCACAATATCATATATGGCCAATAGAACAAGTTAAATGGAAATGTATGAGAATTCCAATTAAATCTAGTAAGAATTTTGCGATTATTCCACTGTTACATTTAATATAATCTCATTTCAGTATTTCACTTAGTATATAACAAAATCAATTTTTATAACAACTACAAGGAAAGTATTAAGATCCCGCCTTATTTAAAAAGTAGAAAGTAGTCCGTTTTCTCTTTAGTATGCAAAGTAACTGTCAATAATGTTTTTCCCTAACAGGAAGAAAAATAACCTATATTATTCTCTTTCTAAATAAGGTGAAAATAGTGAGCACTTTCCTCATACTTGTCACAAAAAATATCGTACCTAAATATAACAGTACATTAACAGTTAGTCTCAGATAATTGCTAGATTTATGTTCACCTCAGGCTGCAAAACACTTTCGACTGTAATGGTCAACTTTCCGCTTGTGTTGTGTATTGCAATATTAATAAAGGTACAGCAAAGTGTACTGAAATAAGAACAATTTTATTATCATTATCAAACAATTTATAGCAAATGGCATAAAATGTTTAAAAGGAATGTGACAGCAAAGTTTTACAAATTCTTTTCATATTGTATAATTATAATACTTTTCTAAACTGCAGTTAAATTTTTAACTTACGTACTTATGAAATAATATAGCTAATTAATATTCTTCATTATTATACAATATCAAAGATTTTAATTTTTACTAATAATAAAACTATTAGTTATCATATTTCTGTGTATTTTTCGTTTTAATAAAATCAGCGCTAAGGTTAACGAAAAAGAGAAGCTACAGTGTAAACCATTTTTCAAAATTTGCAATAAAAATGTTAAGGTTTATTTATTAAAATAAAATGACCATATTACAATGAGATGTAAAACGTTAGGAAATAAAAGTATTGTACAATTATATGTTGAAATAATTATGATCGCTTCTAAAGATAAAGGTAATTAATTCATATACTAAATAGCAAATTTGAGAAAGAGAAAAGTATTTGAAAAAGAGAAAAAAACTAACTTGATTGATACATAAAAAATAAAATAAAAATTCTTTAACTCGTATTTAGGCACGTGGTCTTTTTTAACTAAAAATCACACAAGAGGTCTTATACAACCTATGCGAGTTTTTGCGGGTTAAAAGTGTTTTTTTCCATTTTTTAAAATTCTAAAATTACTTATCAATAAGAGTAATTATCTAAGTTCCAATAAAGGACATGTTAAAATGACATTTTTGTTAGAAACTATTATTTAAATAAAAATGTTTTTAGAATTGATTATAGATTTTAAGACTACTTACTCATTTTCATTATTTTTAAAGTTTCAAAATTCAAGATGTTATTGTTCAAATATACTGTTCATATCAATTTCTTGTTTTTTTTTTTTTTTTTTTTAATTCCATGCAACAAATGCACTATATCGCAACATTCATATAATAAATTTGTTTTTATAACGATTACTGATACTATATTGATTATTGAAATATCTTCTTTAAATCCTATTAAAATATTATTTGTAATGTTCTAGGAAAATGGCGATAAGTAAAACGTACAAATTATTAGAATTAGAAGACATGGTTTTATGCGTTCCAAGTCCGTGGTTAATTGAAGATAATGTTTGTGTATTACCAACGTATGAAAATCTGCACGATTTGAAAAAATTAATTGATTTGTATGAGAGCCCACAAAAAACATGGAAGCGAAGAATTGTACTTAATGTGGTTGGACACTTTGGTAAAAATATAATTTTATTATTACTACGTTAGTTTATATATTTAATAATTATCTTTCAAACGAATTAATTTAAAAAATATTAGACATGAAGAAAAAAATAGTTTTATATAGCTGAGGTGCCACAGTACTCGAGGCCGGTATGGTGATTTACGACACCAGAGGAGTCGTGAAATATGGAACTTACGGTACGAGTTTGACGTTAGTTTTACATTTTGCCGCTCTGCCAGTGCCATAAATTTATTTTCAGCACTGATAGAGCGGCGAAATGTGGAAGTATCGGCAAACTCGTGCCGGAGAACGGCACTTGTGCCTGAAGTTTTCCACATTTCGGCATTCTGCAGTTCCGAAAAACATCGTATCGGCTTCGGGCGCAGTGGCGCCCTCGGTCGTAATATAATATTTCAGTACTGAGAGGATAGTGAACAAAAAAAAATATGAAAGGCAAATAAACCCTATGGGCACATAATAGTTTACGAACATACTATTAATATTATTTCTTTATTTTTTCCTATGTCCGCTAAAATAATATTCATATAATATTAAATATTATATTTAATATTCTATACAAATACCAATAATATTATTTTAGGCGGACATATGATTAATATTTTGTACCCATAGGGAAGCATCTTTCTTTAAGTTGAAATTTCATGGCTAGAGTCCCGGAGTTGGGGTGTGTTTAATTCATTTTATCTGCAAAGATAATTGATATTTCTGAATAACATCCGTCAAATTTGTGTTTTTGGGAGATTCAAATCAATTATATAAATATTTTTTTTTTATTTGTTATTATTCAAAAAACAAAATGTCGTGTGCAATTCAAGCTCAAGCGACCTTGGTACACAAAATACTAATACATGTAAGAATTTTTAAAATATGTATTAATAATTTAAAATTGTAACATTTTAAAGAAAATACTTCAGAAGCAACAGAAGTAGGAGCGATTTTGTTTGGTGGATACGAAACTATTTGTATTGCTGGAACAAAAAATTCAATTGATGAAGGTTAATAGACAACATGTTTAATTTATGAAGTAATAACTAAAAATTAATTGTAAAATTTGTTTCAATAAATAGTTAGACTTATTTAAAACTTCTTTGTTTATAGGAATGACTACTCAATTAGGAAAGGAATTGGGCGTTATGACTTTAAAATTATCAAATGCAACTGAACGACTTCGAAAATATATAAATCAAAAAAAGAATATTCTTGTACAAGATGACGATTACGACGAAGTAATAATACAAAGCATGTTTGCAGTATGCAATTTAGAAGATTTAAAGCAAGTTGAAAATAAATTAAAGAATGATAAATCCATGTACGAAGAAACTGTAAGTGAATGACATAATTCGTAGTGAATATTATTATCTATACATTAACACACACAAGTAAAAAAATGTGTAATTTAGAAAGTGTCAAAAAAGATCATTTTTTGATCAAAGACCAAAAGTGTCCCATATATTCCGAAAACTGTTCATACTTTGTCTTCGGGCCTATGGAGACTTTTGGTCTGAGCATATACTCCTGAATAAATTCTCAAAATTTCAGCCAATTTACTCATTTAATCAGTAACTAAACAAATCTATAAATAAAATTTTGTATTATTTCGGTAAGATAAAATTTATTTAATTTCTTAGACCTAAAACTAAAAATTGCAACTTTACTAGAAAACTTTAGTTTATGTAGGACTTACAATGAATTAAAATTACTTCAAATTACGTTGAATTTCCTTGAAAATAAAACAAATTTGTTCGGTCTGGACTTGAAAAGACTAAGCTTTGACTATTTCAAAAAGTTTTGCATTTTCAATATTTTCTTTTATAATTTTTTACTGTTAACACTTCATTTGTATCGCTTTTTTGTTGTGCTTTTCTTACAATAAGAATTGTACTCGGATGTCTTTTTCTATGCGGGGTCGTGCTTATAGTAATACCAATGAAGGGTTTATTATTATTAGTACAACTGAAATTTATATAACATAACTCGAAATTGCTGAATCTTACATTAACTAACGTTAATTTTAGAAAAACTGAACGTATTCCATAGCAATTTTGGTCAATTACGCATTTTCTTTATATCGTAAGCAGATAGCAAGGTTGCAATTTTCAGTTTGTAAGACGACAAAATCTTTTTTTATTCGACAAGATTTTTACGAAACACACGTTCGAATATTGCATTTTTTCAAATGTTTTCCGTATTTTGCATTTCTTCTTTTAATATCGATAATTATTTTGATCAAAAAAATACAATTTTCAGAAACAATTTATAACAAGCCTAAAGAAAGCAGGCCTTAATAAAACAATGTCTGAGTTTGCAACAAGTGCATTGCATAGTGTTATGTCAGATGAAGTAGCACGGGAATTCAGTTGGCGTGGAAGACAAGAAAAATCTGCAGCTGAGGATTTACAAATTGTTCAATTAATTTTAGGTAAAATATATATATATTTTTATACGTAACAAATATATTTTTAACTTTGCTAGTTTTATTAAAATATAAAATATTGTAATCTTTTAATATAATTAAAAAAATTATTAATAATTATTAATAATTATTAATATTCATAATTAAATTAGTTAAATGAACACATAAAAAACAAAAGTACTGAATAATTCAACTTTATTTTTCAGAAGTAACAATGATCCAATTTCCTTCAAACACAAAAGCTGAAATTGAAAAAAAAATGGGATTATGGTTCCGTTTTGCTTCAGATAGAATCAAAAAATTAAACTTGAAAAAAAATAAAGAAAGAGGACCACTTCAACCATCTGTGGCTAATGGAACATAAGAAAAAATTTGTTTTATCATATATTTAAATAAGTTATTAAATTAGAATTATAAAAAAAACTCATATTTACACTAGGCACTAATTCGCTCTTGTTAAAAAAAAATACTATCAAGTTAAATATTATTTTATAATAGAAATTTTTGGATTCTTCATTTTATACTTGGTTTTAAATTTCTAAAAGTTAGTAAATGAGCAGATAGTCGCATAATTAAACAATTTATATTGCAACATTTTAATTTATTACCATTAATTCTACAAAATGGCGTTTATGTTTAAAATTCGAATAAGGTATATTTTATTTTATTATTTTCACTGTGCGACCGTTTTTTCATTATATAATTTCCGTTGTATGTATACAACTAAATATGGAAGAAGTTAGATTTTGAATGAAAAAATGTTAATTAATCATATCAATTGTCGTAGTTAATTTCAACGCAATCTATTTGTTACAAAAGTGGATCACATTATTCTTAAGCTGTAATACGCATAAATAATTTCTTCCAGCATACTAAAATTTGTTAAACTTTTGAAGTTGGACAAAAATAAAAAATAAAAATCACAATAATATTATTTTTACGAACAAATCATTTTAAATAAGAATATTCATTTTAAAATTATTACAGGTTCATTTAACATTTTTTATATAATTTGAAAAAGTTTTCTAGTAATAAAAAAATTCGTCGAACTTCAATAGGTTTGTCTAGAGATTCTAAATTTACTGTGAATTTGTAAAGTTTATGATTCAATAAATATATTTT
>JABFOU010000315.1:0-10120 GCA_022817745.1 Scelioninae gen. 1 sp. ZL-2020 | reverse complement strand
GTTTAATAGTTAGACTGACACGAGTTTTCCATTAGCCTTGCGATTGTTCGCGACTTTGCTGATGATCTTTCGCGAGCTGATGAACAGACGGCAGCAGTACGTCTGAGTCACCGTTCGTCCAGCCACTTTTCGTCTTCGTATAGTCAGTGTCTCGAGGTTGCAGAGGTGCGTCGTGAGGATATGAACATGTGAAAGGTTCGGAGGGGTCCAGAGGGAGATGCCTTCATCCGGTTCATGTACCGACGAGGAGGACTCCGAGGATGTGGAAAACACGGAGATCGTGCACTCTTCTGATTCGGCATGTGGTTCCGGCGTGCACGTGGAAGGACTGCGGCTAGATGGGTCTGAGTGTGGGAATTGTTGAGTGGGATGATGCGCTGAGGCCAGGGGCCCTAAAGACTTGACCAAACGCAGCCTCCTCGTCCCCTCCTGACGCTAAGCCTCGTCTGCTTGGAATGGCGCCGACACGAGGAGGCTTGTGCAGGTGACGACGAATTAATCCGACTAATTCAGAGCGCGGATACATTCTCATCACGAAGACATGGATGCAAAGGCCCGACGTTAAGGGTTCAGGTCATCCGCAGATCTGATCCGCGAGTCAGACTATAGTTTTATAAGTGCAATCAATCCAAGTGTATCTATATGTATATGTATATGTATCGTTTTGTTATTTATTGTACACGTGTCTGTGAGAAGTGCGAGATCTGTACGTTGTTTTTGAGACCTCACACGCGGGGCATCCGTGCGGAGGAGTTCGGCACCGAGCCTAACTATGGCGAGTTAAACGCTTGATAGCCCCGTCCCCAAGGGTTCACAGTTCATTTGACACAAGAAAGGATGCCAGGGGGGCGCAGGGGCCTGGTAGCCCCTCAAAATACATTTCTAGAAAATATCATCAGGAGAAGTGGCAGTCAACGTGAGTCTGACTTTTAATCCTGAACAGTAAATGCAGATATCCTAATCTCTTACTTCTTCTTTCTTAGGAGATTATATTATGACATGAGTTCAGATTGTCTGTCGCGGATCAAAAAAAGTTTCTTCAATATTAATTAATTTAATATGTACAATACGACGTTTGTTGGCTTAATTAGTATTAGGATATCTTTGCAAAATATGAATTCAGATAATCTAGTATTGATATATTTTAGAAGTATCTTCGAAATATATCAATTTCGAAATTTTTATTAGGTATATAAAAAAATTTTGTTTAACCATTTAACATAGGTACACAAAAATGGTTACAAGAGCTCCGGTATTAAACAAATAATAGTTTAGCCGAGCGAAGCTGTTCTTGCGCCCGAGTAGCTGTACTATTTTTTGATTTGTTATAGAGGTGGAAATATTCAGTAGTATCCTCTTATATTAATTTTTTGATTGTCCATATAAATAATGTATCTAACTGTGTGACGTTTCGAAATATATTTTATTTCCTTATCATAACTGATTTGTTGATTAACATTTTTTTAATTTTTATTTTAAAAATACATTGTCAAAATAAATTATTGAACTCTCGTTCACTACTTGAATTAATAATTCATTTTTCAATACTGAGGTTATACTATTTTTTGTTACAAGCGGTCGCAAAGTGTCCCTTCGCGGTTCTACAAGAATTAACGTCTTGTCCTAGGACAAAAATGGAGAATAAAAAACATTTTACATTAGTTATGTTATTTTCTAAAGATGGCATCGCGCTAACTACTAAAACTATAACCAACCTTAACCTATAATCGAGTTGAGTTACCCAGAAATAAAAAGTAGCATATTCCTTACGTTCATTAATACGTGATAGTATATTATATATCACTGACTGAAAGTAAGCTATTCGGAACGAATCGCTCAAACTTTCAGCCCGTGATTAATATTTTTGTTACGAGGGTTGGAAAATAGCTAACTTAAGTGTATATTTCTCATAGTGAAAATAGTGCCGATTTCACGTTGAGAGATATGCAATGAATGTAGCTTTTAAACCCGAGTGACAAAAACTAATATTTTGACTGAACTACAATCACTACAATTAACATTGTAGTCTTCCACGTTATCTGACCGCAGCGCGATAGTGCGTACAATATAAACTACGAAATATTGTTTTCTGTTGGCAAATATGGTTTCATATTAATAGATTAACATTAATTATTATTATATACGTAAAAAATGTAAGTAGTTACTCTTGACCTGTAAAAAGCTATCATTTACTATTTGAAATCCATACATAATTATATATGTCACATGTGCGTTATTATATTTGACATATAATCGTTCATGGACAATTTTTTTTATTTTAATTACATATTTCTACGACAAAATCTGTTTTAATTGCAAGCGATGTCTTGTTACATGAGCAAATGTTTTTAATAACGGCTATAGTGCTAAAGAGACAACGTTTCGAGCTTATACGTTTAATGTATTTAAATTTGTGTTAAATTAATCGTATGTCATCACAGTTCACTCGTAGTCTTCGAGCGAAGCGGTCGTGTTTGTAAACACTCCCGAGTTTGAGTACACACGAGTGATATTTCTTTATAAGTTTACTGTGATTGTGAGTTTCCGAAGAAATAAGAGTGAAATTTATTCAAATAATTATACAAAATCTTTATTATAGTGAGACTTCTGACTACAGAAGTCTTCTATAATTCAATAAAGATGAGTTAATCAAAACCGACAGATAGCCAAAGTACCTACGCCAACGCTACCCAAAAAGACTGTTTCCCTACGAAAGAACAAGCCATTATTATTGACTCCGTTGATGGAATCCCGATTAAAGACTACGTCAATGCAATTGGGAAAATGATTAACCCTAGTTACATTAAATTTGTTTCAAGAATATCGAATAACCGCATTTGCATGTACCTGGCAAACAAAGACATAGCAAGTAATCTCGTGGATAACAACTCAAAAATATTTATTGGTAACGTAAACTTGGAAATTAAATCATTAATACCAAAATATAAAAGAATTATTTTATCCAATGTCTGCCCTATCATACCACATGAAATTCTGAGAGAAAAACTGATTGAAATCGGCATCCAACCCGAATCTCCTATTACTTTTCTCCGTGCAGGCATATCCGATCCCGGTTACACTCATATCCTTAGCTTTAGGAGACAAGTGTATATCCATCCCGATAATACAAACAAATTACCCGAAGCTATTAAAATCGATTACGATGGTACTCCTTATTGGATATACACATCTTCCGACACCGTCTCATGTTTTATTTGCAAAAAACAAGGACATCTAGCGAAACACTGTACAAACTTCCAGTCTAATAATGAAAACGGCGCTGTCCTTGACTATGTCAATAATACATTGACAAATGATACTGTTGTAATCACACCAAATAAAGCCGAAATTAGTAATGTAAATGAACACGAGACTGAATATATACTCCAACCTGTCACTCACAAGCGCCCACTGTCCACCAACGATTCATCCACTCATGCTTCACAAAAATCCTGTACAAACGAATCCACACCAAGTATCCTCAATGAACCTAACTCTTCTATAACAAAACCAAAGAAATAACCAATAACAAAGAAAATAAAAACTGATAATGAGAAAAAACATATTGAGGATACCCTCGAATCACAATTATCCCCAATCAAAGAATACCTGTCATCTAAATCAAACCCACACCCATTTGACTATATTCAAATAAAAATTCTCCTAGAAAAAATGAAAGGTAACCCCAATACAATTGAAATTGCCAAGGAATTTACAAACGACCCGAAAACAATCATTGATACGCTGAAAGCTATATACCCTTTACTATCTGAAAGGAGTATCAAAAGTAGAATCACCAGAATCAACAAAAAATTATCGAAAGCATTAATTGTTAACTCTGACAACGAATCTACCCCAATATCTTCAGATAACGAAAACTATACTGAATAAACACCAATCAAACACACATAATAACAATTATAACAATTTATAATATATAAATATTAATGACAGATTCTATGATCCAGTGGAATATAAATGGCTTCTCCGCTAATAAACAGTATTTAGACATAATAATTAAAGAAAAAAATCCAGCTATAATCTGCATTCAGGAAACAAATTGTAAAAACAAATACGAACCTAAAATTTCACAATATACCTGCTACCATAAAAATCGTATCTCTGACACCAATTGGGCAAGCGGAGGTGTTGCTACATTCATTAAAAACAATGTTACAAGTCGTTCAATTCCGTTACAAACAAATATAGAAGCAGTAGCAACATCTGTCCTCCTACCCTTTGGATTTGTTTCTATATGTAATATATATTTACCGAACAGTTACAAGTTCACAAGAGACGAAATTATCAATTTGCTAAATCAATTACCTAAACCATTCGTATTACTAGGCGATTTTAACGCACATGAATATTTATGGGGATCAACTAAAATTGATTCTAGAGGAAAAATCATTAGGAAAATAATAGATGAACCTGAAATCTCTATCCTCAATAATCAAAACTATACTCATTTTAATAGCAGTTACAAAACATATAGTTCCATTGATTTGACATTATGTAGTACGAAAATAGCTGTCAACTTCGACTGGAATACATTATTCCACACCTATGGAAGCGACCATTTCCCAATCCAGATCAATTTCCAGAACCAAAACGACGAAAATGAAACTAACGAAGCAAAATGGAAATTCCACCTAGCGAACTGGAAAGTATATCGAGAATTGATCGAAGAAAACCTGAATAATACCTTATATAATCAACCTAATCACCTAAATATATATGAAAAAATAGATAAATTCACTAAATTGATCTTAAATTCAGCTGAATCAGCAATCCCCAAAAGTACTTCAAAAATGAGAACAAAAAAAATCCCATGGTGGAATGAAGAATGTAAAAGAGCTTTGAAAAACTCGAAAAACTCATTTAATAAATTTAAACGTCAACCCACTACTATAAATGAAATTGAATACAAACGACACAGAGCTATCGCTCGCAAAACATTCAAAAACGCCAAACGTGAATCATGGATAAATTTTATTTCTTCCATGTATTCTAGCACAACCACAACTGAAATATGGGATAAAATAAAAAAAATCCCATCTACTATAATAGACGAAAATGATAAAATCTGTTCATCTCCTACTTCGATAGCTGACGCACTTGCTAGAAGATTCCAAAGAAACTCCGATAATTGCAACTACACCAAAGATTTTATTCATACAAAAGAAAACAATAAAAGTATTACAAACAATAAATTAACTCAAAATAAAAATAAAATTCATGAAATTCTAGACGTACCTTTTCAGATTGAAGAAACAAAATTAGTAATTAAAAATGCAAAAAAAAAAGCACCAGGTCCAGACGAAATATATAACACATTTTTGAAAGAATTACCCGAGTTAGCTATAAGTCATATGACCGATCTTTTTAATGAATTATGGATAAAAAGAGAATTCCCAAGTGAATGGAATAAGGCGACAATAATCCCTATCCCAAAACCACAAAAAGATCATAGTAAAACAGCCAATTACAGACCTATTGCTCTGACCTCAGCCATGTGCAAGACTATGGAAAAACTAGTAAACAATCGCCTCCAATGGTATCTAGAAAAATATGAACTGATAACTCCCTACCAAAGTAGTTTTAGGAAAAATCGTTCAACATACGACCATCTCATTAGCTTGGAAACTGAAATACATAATGCTTTCGCAACTAAACAACACCTTATAGCTGTAAGTCTAGATCTAGAAAAAGCGTATGAGATGGTCTGGAAAGATCGAATTATTCATATTTTACAAGAAATGGGTATAGAAGGGAGAATTCTTTCATTTATCAGTAATTTTTTGATTAACAGGAAAATTAGAGTTAGATTAAAAGGAATCCAATCTCACGAATATGATATAGAGAATGGTATTCCGCAAGGATCTGTTTTAAGCGTAACTCTGTTCCTTATAGCGACTAACAATATCACAAAATTTATTAAAGTACCTGCAAAAATACTCATCTTTGCAGATGATATTACTGTAATATGCAGCGGTAAAAATATTAAAACTACAAAGAAAATTCTACAAAATATTCTAGATAATATAACAGAATGGACGACAAAAAACGGGTTCAAATTTTCGCCTAGTAAATCCGAATATATTATTTTTAATAAAATCCAACCCAATAATCTGAAAATCAATCTAAAATTAGGGGACCAAAAACTAAATAGGAAAAATACGATTAAAATACTCGGCCTTATCTTCGACGAAAAATTAACGTGGAAAGCCCAAATAAATCAATTAAAAGCAGAATGTATGCTAAGAATTAATATAATGAAATCATTAGCTTCTACGAGCTGGGGTGCAGACAAAGACATTCTAATCAACACTTATAGAACGATTATTAGGTCTAAATTAGACTATGGATGTGTTGTCTACAATTCAGCAAAAAAACATATCTTAGATAAACTCGAGCCTATACAAAATACAAGTCTAAGGCTAGCTATAGGAGCATTCCGAACTAGTCCAATATCTAGTATTTTAACAGAAGCCGATGAGGCACCACTAAGATTTAGAAGAGACAAACTAAGTATTTCTTATGCAATGAAAATCGCTACAAATAAAAAAAATCCAGTATATGACCATATATTTAATGATAAAAACACAGATAACTTCTATAAAAATCCTACATATGCAAAACCCCTCTCTATCCGTATTAAACAACTTCTCGAAAATTCAATTCCAACCATGAATCCTATATACCAAGTTCACCCTTACGATATACCTCCTTGGATAATCCAATTGCCGACTATTGATCTAAGTTTAAGTGAAATTATAAACAAAAAAGAAACAAATCCAATAGTCCTGCGAACATTAACCTGCGAGATTATTGAAAAATACCGAAACTCTTATCATATATACACAGACGGTTCAAGAGTCAACCAGAAAACAGGATGCGCATTGATACTCCCTAACAAAGAAGAAAAACTTTTTAAACTCCATGATACATCATCTGTGTACTACAGTGAAGCCTTTGCTATCAAAGAAGCTCTTATAATTATAGAAAATAAAAATATACCCAAGACTACAATTTTTACAGATAGCAAAAGTGTTTTAGAGGCTTTAAATTCGAACAATTCTAATGAACCAATCATAAAAAATATAATAAACTTAAACTCAAAATTGACATCAGCGGACAAAGAAATAGTTTACACTTGGATTCCTTCTCACATTAATATCGATGGCAACGAGAAAGCGGATACAGCTGCTAAAAAACTACAACACTTCAGTTAAGTCCAGAAACTCCCACTTCACACAAAGACACTATAAAATATATAAATAATATAATAAAAACTAATTGGAACAACGAATGGACTGATACAAATTCCAAACTACACAATATTAGAAAAAACATCTACGAGAAACAACCAAAATCTGCATCTAGAAGAGAACAATGCATACTTACAAGATTACGAATAGGACATACAAAAGTAACACACGGCCACATCACGTAACGGCCTAATCAGTAAGAAGAACCCGGAAACGTGCGAAAAATGTGATACAACATTGACAGTTCTACATATCCTGCAAGAATGTCCTTACACTGTACAATTTCTACACAGCAGTAACATTCCAAACAACCCAGAAATTATTCTAAACAACCCGAAATACTTTAAAAATATTTTTTCACTTCTTGAAATGACAAATTTATACAATAAAATATAATTTTTTATATAATCTATTACGAGACATAATGTTTATACGCCGACATATCATTATATATATATATATTACTAATTATCCTTCCATTGTATATACCTCTACTATTATACCTAAAATATAATTTGTTTGTAAAGTGACCGTGGTCACTCATAACCACGATGTTTATGTGACCAATAAAACTATATATTAAAAAAAAAAAAAAAACTTAGTTGAGTAAACCTTCAAATGTTTTATTACAACAATTGAACCCATATTTAAGGCATAGTATCTATTATATAATATTTTTAATTCGTTTAAAAAAATTAAAACTTGTTTTTTATAAAGATTTATATTACACTATTACTTTGATAGACATCTGTAACGAATATATTAACGTATATATAGATAGCGGATTATATGCAAATGCTTATTTTTTCATCAATGTATATTGATCGAGATTTTAGTAAAACGTGTTTCATTATTTTTAAAAATTTTTTAAACGTGTTAAATTTTGCATTTTTTACATATTTGCATATCATCTGCACATTTATTACTCATTGTATAATACTTAAATAATTCTTAGCTGTCTCAATTCTTTCAATATATTATTTTGAGAATATTTTAATATCTATTGTTTTTCTTTATTTGTATATACATTGGTGTAAAAGTCATGAAATCTCACTCTGTTATTTTATTAAACTTATTTAGTCTGGGAAACGTATATAATCACAGAAATAAAATGCTAAAAATTAAAAATAAATAATAATATCGTAAAATGCTAAAAAAACTTTATACTATCTGGTAAATATGATAAAAAAATTTTGTACTGTCTGGTGATTGCGTAAAATGCGTAATGAAGGTAGTATTTTATATAACTATTCATAATATATTTCTGAACTACACTAAGAAATATTGATTTTCAGCTAATAATTTATTTATTTAAAAATAAAAAATATCTAAATTCATGATTTAAGGAATATATTTTATTTTACAATATCTCAGTCCACGCTTTAACTTTTAATCATAAAATACATTTTTTGGACATTCACTTTATCCATAATGCATACTTAATGCGATACAATTAATAATAAAACTTGACTTATAGATTCCTCGTCTGTATCAAAAATCACAATTAACACAGCAATTATACTCACATGCACCAAGAAGCCTTACGTGACGATGATGATGCTGCAACTATTAGTTCTGCTGTAGCGACCTATGTAACATTTGTATTTTTTAGTAAACAATATTTTGTAAGATTTTATACATCTAAAACCTAAAAACGTCTTACTTGATGAAACATAACGAAATAATGTAATATTCTTAGTATTAATGGAAGCTTACGTCAATAGACTTTAGCAAGGCGAGTGATATGTCAAAATGCTGTTCTGGATGTTTTGATTTGAAAAAAAAAATTAGAAAAAATATTCCTACGACTTCTTCTTCAATTAGTCTCTCTCGTAAAGTTCGTCTTGCACTTTTCACTGCAACGGCTGTCGCATTAGCATTTATAACCTGTATTCGCAACCTATTCGCTTTTAACTCACGATATTATATGAAACGGTGTGGGTGTCGGGAATAAAGTTTAATTAACGGAGTATTCTTGACAATTACCCGAACCCCCAAACTGCTAACCCTGCAAACGAAAGCTTGGATGATTTTAAATTTGAATTGTATAGAACAATAAAAGCTTTAAATATGCCTTGGCGGTATTTAAATATAGTAAAGAGTGGAGTAATTTTTTATTGTACTCTGATATTTAAATATGTTGATTATACAAAATTATTTTATTTCCTTTAATTAATAATTTGTTAATATGTTACATATTGAAATTACACGTAGTTAAACTACAAAAACGAAGTCTTTTTCACCAAAATGCTTTCAAAATTAGAAACTTTACAGAGTGATTTTTTTAAGCAAATAACGCTCTGAGTATCAGAAAATCACAACATATTTTACACAAACCAGAGCCGATTTAACAAATGTAATTAATAGTTTAAAAGAAAAATAAATTTCACATCAAATTTAGCAACTAATTGAAATATGTGAATACCATAATTATTTTTATAAAAACTATTCGCGGAGGACCTGAAAAGAGAAAATGAAACAAAATTTTGAAATTCCTGATATAATTCAAAAAATTCTTCTGACATTAATTGGAGCGAGAACAATGTTGCGAAAAAAAAGTCTCTGAAACTTTGCAACAAATACAAACTCGCTTCCATAACATGAGGTGATATAAACACATTATTGTCAGCGTATAAACTAATTTTAAATGTTAAAAAAATTAACATAACGGCGAGAGAATATTGAGAATTTTTTTTATTTAGTGACAATTAACTTTAATATTATAAGGTTAATTGTAGTCAAATTAATGACAAATAATTTGTTGAAGTTTTAAAGTTTTTTACCCTTGAATAGAAATTTATTTCTTCTTTTTATTTTCATAGTTCCAATTATTTATATTTATTATTAAC
>JABFOU010000314.1:0-10122 GCA_022817745.1 Scelioninae gen. 1 sp. ZL-2020 | reverse complement strand
GGATTTTAATTTGCATTTAGAATAATAAATGTTGATTTATAAATATAAGATCAAAATTCACCATAAAAAATTTTAAATTTAAATACAAATTTCGAATCCAATTAGAATTATACATTTGTATTTTAAATATTGAATATTGTTATGGAAATCTAATTGTAAGATAAAAATTCAAAATTCGATTCCAAAATTAAAATCCAAATTTAAAATCAAAATCCAAAATCGAAATGCATAATTCCAGTACAAAATCCAAATTTGAATTTTGGATTTGAATTTCGTATTAGGATTTGGATTCGGTTTTTGGATTTGTATTTGAATTTTGATTTTGCTTATATTTTATGATTTTGGTTTTGGAAAGAGGACTTTGATTTTGATTAAGTTTTTTATTTAGATTTGGAGTTGAATTAGATTTTGGATTTGAACTTGGACTTTGGATTTGGATGTTAAAATTAAATTTCCGAATTTGCATTTTACATTTGGATTTTAGATTGCCATCTTGTTTTTGGAATATTGAATTTGCATTTGGAAATTAAAGATAAAAATTAAAAATCTAAATCCAAATCCTATATATACTCCTAAATTTCATTTATTTCTCATTTTCCCGATCTTATATTAATAATTGTAAAAACAAGACCTGAATTCCCGCACAGAACATATACGTGGAATCCACGTGGATTTGAAAGAGATCATCCACAAGTGACTCGTGGATTACATGTGTGTATTTCGAATATTCTGCGAAGATAACATGTGGAGTCCGTAAAGGAATGTCCGGGGATGATCCCTCGGATAATAACTCGTGGATTCTACAGCAAATACACGGGTCACTTTGGTAATTTGATTTTGAAAGAATCAAATAAAACCCATGGAAAACATGTGGATTCCACAAAACATTTTTTATCCTCAAAAAACTTACACGTGTATTCCACAGAGATTCCACGTGTTATTGTATTAAAACTTTTTGAAATAACAAACTTAATTGGTGGAATACACGTGGATTCCAAAAAAAAAATTTTGTTTTCAGAATTTACATGTGGATTCCACGTTGATTTCACATGTTTAATATGTGAATGAAATTTTAAATAATTAGCAAAATTTGTGGATTACAGGCTTATTTCCGGATATTAAGTTTTTTTGTTAACGGTACTTACATGTGGAATCCATGATGATTTCATGTGTTAATTTATAAATGATAATTGAAATATCCTGTAGATCCCGTGTAATAAACATAGATTCCACAATATAAGGTAGTTTTAATTTACATATTTCTCAGATAGAGTTTATGATCTTGTTAAATTAATCAAACATTGTTTAAAAAACAAACTTAATTCGTATAACACTTGAAGATTCTACAAGAAAAAAGTTTTCGTTTACATTACTTACCGTTGAATCTACTTACCTGTAGATTCTACGCTTCAATTGTATGAAGAAAATTATAAACAAATATTAAAATAAAAAATATATGTATAGGTTCAGTAAGACAAAATTGTTGAATATGCTATAAAATCTATAGAAAAAACGAAATTCACAAATATTATTTTTTTCTGTTATACTTTTGATGAATTATATAATTTATTAATAAATTTGAAGAGGAATTCTTTTGCATAAATTACATGTATAAATATTGCATTGGTAATTTGCTAACAAATATAATTTGGAATTATTATGGAATGTCTGGTAAATCATATATACGATATAAACAAAAATATAATGTAATGTTATTTATCATAATGAATATAGATTTTTTAAATAAAATATCTGAAGAAATAATTTGTGTTATATAAATTTATTTATTTGAACATATAATAATATTAAAGTTTAGTATCTTATGACTGCATAAGATGTATGAATATATATTATTAAAACTTAGCTTATAACGTGAGCTTACTTTTTACTTGTGAACGTTTATATGTATTTGAAAAATTATAAAGATATACGTGACATATATTTAAATATAAAAAAAAACAGGAAAATAAACAACTACTACAAAGTTTCTTAGTTACTTGTTTTTGTCATCTTCAGATGAATCTACAAGTTGATTCAGTGCGTTCATGAATGGACTTGGCTGAATTTGTACTTGATCTAACTGAGACTCGTCATCTGTTAGAGTTTCAACAGCCTGTCTATCAATCTTTTCTTGATCTTGCTGTCTTTTTGACTTTGCTTCGACTATCTTGGTAGAGCTTCCTTTTTTTTTGGTTTAAGATTATCTGGGCGTTCATCTTCTGATGAGACGACACTCTCTTTCATATTCTTCTTTTGCGTTTCCTTTTTTATTTCGTTCTTGTATCTTTTTGAGGCGTCTCTGAACCACTGTTTCATGGTACTCTCAATCTCAAATCTTGTACTGCCCTCAATAGTTTCCAAAATAGCATCTAAAATAAAAATCAATGAAATATCCATTATGTAGTAGAAATTTTCAGTTAATTTTATTTTTTATCAATGAAGTGCTTATTAATAATTTTTTTAGTAGTTTAGTGCCTTTGTGTGCACTGTCTTCCTTGAATATAATTATTATTTGACTATTTATTACGCAAGCGTATTCTCTTGTAGAAATGTATTGCTGTAAAAAGTCAGAAAAACATTGAAAATGTGCAAATTTTAACAGATTTTCAGAGTTTTGAATTTTATATGAATAGTATATTACGTCCGAGAGCGCCACTGCGCCCGAGGCTTGTACGATGTTTTTCAGTCGTTGGCAACGTGCTGAACTAACCTAGGCCGAGTGCCGGAAGCGCCAGCTTCCGGTACGAGAGCTCAGGTTAGTTCAACTTTTGGCCGTTGCAACGACTGGAAAATGTTTTTTGTCACTCGAGTTCGAAAGTAGCCACTTTCAGTGCACATTTTTCAAAGCGAAAGTAGCCGATTTCAAGCAAGTGCTGAAAGTCATTCCCGCGTGCTGAAAGTTGGAACTTTCAGAACTCAGGAATAGACTTTCAGCAATAACCTGAAATCGACTACTTTAGAAATAGGCACCGAAATTGACTACTTCTTTACTCTCGTAACAAAAAATATCGTATCGACCGCGGGCTGAAAGTTGAGCGATTCGTTCCGAATTACTCACTTTCAGCGCTTGATACGTAATATACTATTTCAATGTCAAACTATATTACTTTTTACATATTATTACATAATTCAAAATTCTAAAAATCAGTTGAAGTTTGCACATTTTCAGCGTCTTGCTAACTTTTTTTAAAGAAAGCTATAACTTTCTACAAGAGTTATTTTTCAAGAGGCTAAAAAACGGACAAAAGTGAAACTAATCATTTGTGCAGACCCCTACCCGGAAATCTGTAAAGAAAATTTTTAAGTAACTTCCTTATGAAATTTTCTTATGGAAATTCTTTAAGAAAATTCCTTAAAGAAAACTCAATATAAAAATTTTATTTGTAAATATTTTTATCAATTTCATTTATATAAAAAGTATAGAAATAGAAATATAAAAATATGTATTATTCATTTCGGAATTGATCCCTAGTTCTACAACTTCCAAGTACAGTCTCTTAAGGCGATTCTATATAGCTCTAAAATGCCGTGGTTAGTGTCTTTTGAATTTGTTAATTTTTGGTAATGAATTAAATATTCCAAAATATATCGCGTCATTTTTTAATTATGGAAGAATTTTATAGTAAAAGAAAATTACTATTTTGTTATTTAATTTTGGCTCTGCAACCTCCCCTTTTTTTTCAAGTGTAGATAATAAAAAAAATGTGGAGTCAAAACTAAACAATGAAATACTAATATTTTACTATAAAATTCTCCCATAATTAAAGAATGACGTGATACATTTTAGAATATTTAATTTATAACTGAAAAATTACAATTTAAAAAGATATTAACTCCGGTACTGTAGACTTGAAGAATCGCCTTAATTATTGATAAACTTTAAATTTAGTTAAGACCATTTCTTATAAAAATTCTTCAAATTAAGACTATTTACAGAGCGCATGTAGATATCGTGATAGTCAAGTGGTTAACATACTTGTCTTAGAATCTTTAGATCAATGAATGAAATATTTTTGTATGTTTTACAATTAAGCAGTTAAGTACATTTCAAAAATTTCATTACAATTCTTTAGTTAATTTCATTTTTATTGAAACATTACCTCTAATAAGATCAATCAAAAGAAGGGATGAAGCTTGTCTTTTGCTTTGATTGTAACCAGCCCAACAAAAATTGGTAGCTAACTTGTTTGTGAATAATTCTGCAAGCAGTGTTCTCGTAGCAGTATCCGTTTTCTTACCGCCAAAAGATTTGAAATAATGGTACTGAAATAAAATAAGATATTTAAATTTTATTTCAATTCAAAACTATTTTATGTTAATAAAATTTATTATTTTTTATCGTAATGAGATATTTATAACTAGAAAAAGTGTATCGAATAACGGTTAAAATGTCACATATAAATAAATTATTTATTTAGTAATAAATTTGTTTGAGTAATTATCTCAAGATTGTGTACTTAAATTTAAACTTTGTTATTTAATAAATAATATTAAATTAATTATAAATACAAAATTAAAAAAAATTTTAAGTTGACAACTTTTTATAATTCAAACTCATTCATAAAAAAGTAATAAAATAAATATAGTGTAATAGAAATATAATTTATAATATATGTTTTAGAAGACAGTTTTCAAATTGAGTTATTAAAAATATTAGTTAATAACTCAATATAACTGAAACTTATATTGGAATCTGACATTAATTATATAATGCGGCATCTGAATTAAATTTAAGTTAAAATAAAATTCAAGAAAATTAAAAACAATTATTTAGAATAATAAATATCGTTAAAAAAATTTGAATATCTGTCATGAATTTAGGTTTTAAACATTAACCATTTCGTAATATCGCAGTATCACATTATTATGTCTTTCTCTGGCATTCATTTAAAGTTAAAGAATATCGGAATATACGTACAATAATGCGATTCCGTGATATGCGATAATTTTTAGGATATTCTCCTCGGTTATATTTTATAGTACATTAAGCCGAGGGCGCCACTGGCGTCTGAAGCATTTAATATATACTTTTATCCGTGCTCGAGGTCCAAAAAATAATTTAAGAAAAAACTCATACACTGAGAAAGACAAAAGATAGTATTAAACGAGGCTCCAGTGTATCTTTACTCTCAATAACGCTATTTTTTCCAAACTACGCTCTTATGTCAGATTGCAATATGTGTTATTGTATAATATTATATGTTTTTATGTAAAATTTACCAGTTTGTCTTTTCCAAGGCCCTTCTTTTCAATCACTTTTTCAGCTTCGTCTAGTTCTTTTTCTGATGTTAAAGGAAATAAATCTGGCACACCATCATAATTGACAAAACTTTTTTCTTCCTTGTACTGGTTTTCTTTCAGTTCTTCAATCATTCTCATTGCAACGTTGAGTTGTTCAGTGCATGATTGAAATCTTTTTAATAATAAATTTACTAAACCTATACAAAGATTAGTTATTAGAAATGCACATACTAAATCTTAATATAATTTAAAATTAAGAGTGGGATTGCATTACTTGTTAATGTGTTCAGCGCTGCAATAATTTGCTTCAATTCTACTTTGTCGGTTTCATTATTTGCACTGATATTGAGACTTATGATTTTATCATCTGGAATTTATTTGAAATATTTATTCAAGATATTCATTTGCAAAATCTAAGCATCATTTGGCGCCGAATGTTTTGGCACCAGGACGTTTTGACGCTAAAAAAATTGATTTTTAAAGTTTTTTAATTAAAAAAAAATATTTTATAATTTTTTTTAATAAATGTTATTATATTTTCAATATTTTTTTTTGAAAATCTTATTAATAATGAAATAAAAGAAATGGAAAAAACAAACAAGCAAAAAAACAAATAAGATAATACATAAAATTTTGTGTATTTAAAATTTTATATATTGACTATTGTATTTATCAAAATACTATATCTTTTGATCAAAATGCAATAAATATAAAATACAATCTTGGAAAAAAAAATGTGCGAGAAAAATGGAAAAGAAATTCTAAAACGTCCTGGTGTCAAAACGTCACATACCATAATATATATAAAAAGGATGAGAAAAAGATATAATTGTCATCAAGAAATTTAAAAAATCTTGGTTTTGAAATAAAAATTAAAAAAACGTATATAAAATATTATAGAACAATATAAAAAATATTTATATTTTATAAATATTTTTTTTTTGGAAATTGTTCTTAAAAATACTAAAAACTTGGTTTTGGAAAATTAAGAAAATATCCAAAGATATACTACACTTTAAATGTTTAAAAAATTGTAATTGTACTAAGCATGAAAGATGTGAAACAGCGCCAAATATTTAATATTTTTATATTCATCTTAAAAATTCTGACAATTTTAATTATATATGTCGATGAAAATATCTAACATTTCAGACTTTAATAATCAACATTTTATAATTCCTATTTTAGATACAATTTATAGAAATATTAATAAATTGCAAAATTTTTTATTATTTTACATTTTTTAAAAAACTAAATTTTAACATGTATTTATAAAAGTACCTTGCTAATTTCTAAACCATTGCATCTGTTTAAATTAATAATAATTGAAAAAATACTAGTTACTTGATTCCAAATAACTATATCTACTAATCTCGGTAATAGTAATCGAGTTGCGTTTATAATATCCAAATAATGACTTTGCAATATACTAAATATAATAATACATTAAAATTACTTATTACCAACAATAACTGGTTTTTCAGTCGTTTTAGTTGATGGTTTATTTGGGATTGTGCTTTCCTCTTCACTAGAAGTAGATAGATCCAGATTTCCTGTTTTTATATAGAATAATATAAAGAAATTAAATATTTCAAAAATATACTTAAAAAGTAGGGGAGAGTAGACGTTTTAACTACCTACAATGTGTAGTTGAAATGTCTTTATATCTCTAAACGTTTCTCAATTATCACTAGAAATAACACAGTGATAAATATAATACTAGAAGACCACAGTAACAAAAATATTCCATTTTTCTTTTTACGTGGTACCTATATGTAGACAATATTGAAAACAATTGTAACAATTATTTATTTCAAGAAGAAATATTTATTAGGATAAAAAATTCAGTCATAAAATATCATAAAAATTGGATTGAAAATGAAAAAGTTCTGATCGAAAAGTGCACGTGGAACAAAAATGTATTAATGACCTTTCTCTGTTGATCCAATCGATTTGCTTAAGTGAAATTTGTGTATGTATAAACAACAAATGACGCTTTGATTTTTGTATATCAATTCTATCAGAATGTAATTGCATTTCACGTGACAGAAATTGTGTCTTAAATTATTTGTATTTTAAATTATCTTGTTATTATCTGCGATTATCATATATAATTTAACTTAAATTTTTATTTATTGTCTACATTTTTTATTTGCCTAAATACATTCAAAAACCAAAGAAGGCAGATAATTAAACTTTTTTTGTTTTTTAATGAAAGAAAATGTAATCCATACCTGATGATTCGCAACGAATTTCTTGTTCGTTTAATACGTCATTTTTGGAAACTTTTTCTGGAATGTTTTCATCTGTGAACACAATATTAGCGTACTTCATAGAAAGAAAAAATTACTATATTATATATATATATATATATATATATATATATATATATATATATATATATATATATAATGCGTATTTATAAAGTACCTGATGATGCAAGCTTTCTTTTTTTTTATTAGAATCTTCATAACAGTCATTGCTACTTAAGGAGTCAGCATTACAGTGGTTGAGGGCTTGAATAGAATTATACATTATTATAATCAATTAAACAAAGAATCAAACCAAAATCATAACTAAAGTCTGATTGTGCAGAGTTATATCAAAAACCGAAAAAGATTGAATCAATCTTTGTTTTTAACCAGATTTCAAACTGTTTACATAAAACATTCATAAGTGTATATTTTTATATCTATGTTTATTAATTAATTTATAATTTTTGCTATTTCCGTGGAAAAATGTAAAATAAATTTTGTCATAAAAATATTATTGCATTTATTATTTTACTTTATAAATAATATTATCTAAAATAAAAAGAAATAAATAAAATATTATCATTCATGATTATAATCATTAAAATAAATTAGCTTTAAAATATCTCATTTTTGATAATCTTGACTTAAAAAAATTCAATTCTGTAAAATTGGATTAAAAATTTTAATTATAATTTTCAACTGGTTTAAAACTGGTTTAGACAGTTTCAAAGAAATTTATTTCCCTAAAAGTAAAAATAATTTCAAATATCAAAACCGTTAGTTGCTTCGGATTCATTTCCTGATCTACAGACAAAATTTTAAAAATGTTACATGAAAATGAATCTATATTTTGTATTTATTGTTCTACAATTTATTACCTTTATTAGCTAAACTTTTTGGTATTGGGGGCCACATGTTACTGTTAGCAACATAATTCTCGTCTAAAGTTTTCTTCCTTCTATCTTTTCGTGAATGTTTATCTTTTTCTTCATCTGTTGTTGTATCAAAAACCTTCTCTGTTTTTTCAATAGCTTTTTTCAATTTTCTATTTGCTTCTTCCAGGGTGCCTGTATAATGTAATAATAATTGTAATATCGCAATATATTGAGTGAAAAAAATTGTGTGTATTAATAAAATCTAAATAATCCAATGGTAATATTATATTTGAACTTATTGAGGTTGCCATTGGCACTTAAGGCATTTAAAGTTAATTTTTCAAATCGAGATGAGCACAAACAAAAATTCCACTGATGTCCACACTCAAAAAATGATAAACTTTTGTATGATACTTACTGTAGCTTCCAAAAATTGAAATATCAAAATCCTCTACTTTATAGTTCAAATCGGTTTCTTTTAAAGTTCCTTTGAGAATTGCTGAAAGTTGTTTAGGTTCAATTTGAGCATAAAAGTGGCACTTCATTGATTCTTCGTTCACCCAACGAGAGGGAACGATTTCGACTGACTGATCTTTGACAAAAATGACAACAACGAATGGCTTTAACGCCATAATTATTATCTGCAAAAAACAGTTTAGTATATTAATGATATATATATTTACAATTCCAAATTTATTAGTATTTGATTATAGATATATGGAATATGAAAAGTTAAATTTTTAATACCATTTACAAATATATATATATATTAAATAGAAAGAACTTTTATTAGTTATACCTACACGTAAAAAAGAAAGACATTCTAAAGTATAATATTACAAATACACACAAGTATGACTACAAATACACAAAAAATGCAAAGTATAAAGAAATTATCAATGAACAACTAAAATAAAAAAACGTATTTACCAAAAAATAGTAGTAATATGAAAAACATTATAATTAATTGTAAGGTTTAATCAGTATATAAAAGTCACTTGTTTAGATAAAACAGTATGTTAGGATTTATAAATATTGTAAAAAAAATATATAAGGTTAAAAAACATTAAATTCATGAATAATTTTCAATAATTATTAAATAGAATATTTTAACCGAGGGCGCATACTAGTGCGTTAACGTAGAACTAAGACAGAGCAAACAAGCCTTCTTATTTTTACACTGTTTCTCCACAGAATGATGTGATTGACGACGAGCGAAAATTTTAAAATATTCTTTACCTTTCATAAAAATATTTTTTGAACTATGAAATTGCATAATAGATATATAATAATATAATATTCGTAATAGACATGCAAAATGATGAATAAAAGCTAAATGAAAAAAAAATACAAATCAAAACATTGTAATCGTTTTTAGCTAAAGCGATAATCGGAAATGGCCTATAATTTGAATAAAGTACAATGCGGTATTTTTAAATTGTAAAGTTTTAAAAATGCAATTGCAAAAAATTACAAAATAAATACTTGTTTTGTACAAAAAATAATAATAATGTATTTTTCATTTTATAATAAAAAATAATTATTTTCGATAATAATAATATTATTTTTCTATCAAAAAAAATGGAACTAAAATGTGGTCCAACAATTATAGACTTTAAAGATATTATTTATAAATTTCTCTTCATCTCTGTTAATACTATAGGACCGCCGAGGCGAATTTTGTCACCCGACCTCTCTTCCTATTACTTAAGGAGTTCATTAGTTTGGTCTTTGTCTTCGCGGTTCTGATG
>JABFOU010000313.1:0-10126 GCA_022817745.1 Scelioninae gen. 1 sp. ZL-2020 | reverse complement strand
GTTATTAATCATTGAAAAAGGGTCATATTTTTTACAGTTTTTTATAAGAATAATTTCCAATTTATTGCAAAAATCTCTTATAATACAATAAAAGGATATATTATTATCTTTCAAAAAGATTCACCGTGGAAAAATTTGAAAAATTATTATTGTTGAAGTAATAATGCTATTTGTTTAAAACAAGATAGACCGCTGTAGTTTAAACAAATAGCATTATTACTTCAACAATAATAATTTTTCAAATTTTTCCACGGTGAATCTTTTTGAAAGTTAATAATATATCCTTTTATTGTATTATAAGAGATTTTTGCAATAAATTGGAAATTATTCTTATAAAAAACTGTAAAAAATATGACCCTTTTTCAATGATTAATAACTACCTTATGTATTAATATAATGTCTTAGTTTTTTCATTTTTATATTCTTACATACTTGCATTAAATGTATATTGAATATTTGAATAAACTTTGTTTCTTATTTTTCTTAAATCCTACGTTATATTAAACACCTAAATTATGTCCTTGTCACTGTCTTAACCTCCTTAATTGTACACACATAGAAAGTTTTAGTAAAGACAACCAGAATTTAGGTAATGGTTCAGATTAGGTAATAGCAATTATGATTTTCAAATAGAATAATCGCCGGTAATAAATATTAAGTAAATAATAGATAGCTAAAAGTTAAATAAAAAGATGTTTCCTACGGATTTTTTTAGTCACTAAAGTTCAAAGTAGGCCTGGAATAAGTGTGGAAAGTTCAGCGTTTGATGCAGCAGAATTTTGCCTCCCTTCTACTTTGAAATTAATATAAAAATATTACTTTAAGAATGTAAACATAAATAAACAATTATGATTTTACAAATAGAATCAGTCAGAAGGACTGATGACACATGGACTTGTAAAGGGTCATTCACGTGGATTCCATGTGTGTGATTCTGCGCAGGTGCTGCTTAAATATAACATTTTTCCCTGATTTACATTTCAGATTTTAGCTCAGTGGTTATGTATTCCGGCTTGTACATTGTAGGTCCTTGGTTCGAGTCCTGACTCTGGAGTATTTTTATTTCATGTTATTTTTAAATAATAAATTGAATAAATATTGTAAATTAAATCTATAATGAATTTAAATTATATATTCAGATTTGTTTTCATTTAATTTTTTTATTTAACTTATTTCCAAAATTTAAAATCTATCCATGTGAATTCCACGTGTTATCCATGTTTTATCTTTCGATGGAATCTTCGTGGATTCCATCAGATCATCCCGTGAATCATCCGTGGACTTTCCTACAAAGATTCCACGTGGTATCGCGGAAGATCCATTGAAAAATACACATCGTATCCACGTGTGAAGTATGCATGATTCATTCTAAATCCACGTGGATACCATGTATGTGTTCTGTGCGGGTAAGTATATTTAAAATCTAGTAAGAAATTTATTTATCTTCAATAATTTTAAGCAAATTTTTCAATAAATTTTTTTTTTAAATTACAATATTTTCTGTAAAATTAATTAATTTATTCCGTTTCTGACGAACTCCGCAATTTTTTTCATTAACTACGCCTCCATGTCAGATCCCAATAAAACGTTTTTTTTTGGAACGTAGAATCCATTGGCGTGGTTATTTTTGGAAATTTCAATTGTTTGAAGAAGTTGTTTAAACATTTAATGTTTAAACAAATGGAATAAAAAAATAAAAAAACGGGTCACTTATTTTTTGATTTTATATTCTGAATTCCGGATTTAGTTTTGATCTATTAGTATTGTGCAAACCATGAGTCTTAATGAGTTAATGTTCCAATGATATAAATACACATATTAAATTTGCTCAAAATTTACTATGTAGGAATGTTATTAGGCCATTAGAGAATATTTAAAAAGTTTAATTTAATAATAATGAGTTTCACTTAGATCTTCGAAATAATGTTTTATATTATTTGATTGCAACAATTGCAATAAAACTAAATATTTTTAATGTAAAATTTTTAAAACCGATTCAAAACCGGTTTAAAAGCAAAACCCGTTTAAATTAGTTTCGGTTTTCTAGAAAACCGTTTCCATGTTATATCGGTTTCGATTAGGCGAAAGGAATCGGTGTTTATCGGTTATCGGTTTCAAATCTTGGCTAAATCTGAAGAAATTATCATATTTTGATTACATTTATATCAAAATAGAAAGTTTTAGAACACATTATTTTTCAATTCAATTATAAAAATTGATATCCAAAATTGAATGAATAAAACGAAAAACACTTACAAATCGAATTGTACTATATTGTATTATTATTTACAAAATAAATATTATTAAATTATACCACATGAAAGGCCGGCAATTGAAAACGTTTAGAAATGAAAAATATATGATTTCACCTTACGTAAAGATTCTGAGTCAAACATTTAATGTTATTAAAAATTTGTTCTTATAAATTTTCGCAATAATTTCAAAATTTTTAAAATTCTTTCAATTATTTAAAGTTTTTTCACATTTTCCAATTTTCAAAACATTTTTTATTTTTTTTCAAAAATTTGTAATTGTTTAAACTTTTTTTCAAAATATTCTAATTTTTAAATTTTTTTTTAATGTTTTCAATAATTACTTTTAATTTTATTTGCTTTGTATTATCCTAATTTAACTGCTTACTCTTACAATTATATTTATTTAATCTCAAATTTACTCTCGTTTACTCTTTGGTGCGAATATAGGCTTATTAATAGGCTCAAGTGAACAGATGACACGGTTGCACGGGCGGCACGGAACTTAAGATGCAAGCGGCACAGGGGCGCTGGTGAACGGGTGGCACGGGGGTGTATAAATACACACTCCCATATTTTTAATTTATCTTCAAAGAAAAAAAGCAACCGTAGAGAAATAATAGGGAATGTAATTAATTAAATATATGATTTATACTTACAATTATTGTCAATTAATAAAATATAGCTGGAAATTCCCGCCTTTTAAATCACATGTTCATAAGTCGTAGATTTGTTGTTGGTGTTTTTTTTTATTGTCTATATAAGGCAGAATAAATAGTTTTGTACACCAGTTCTGCATAAATTGTAAATTTGTTAAACTGCGACCACTGGTTTTGTCGTAAGTAAAATTTATAGTTTAAGGCTAATTTAAAAGACAATATCCGACAGTTGAGATTTTTAAATTGTTTCGTAGTTCCGAAATTTAACATTTCTATAATAAAGGCGCTCTGAGTGCACGACTGCACGCTGTATTATTAACAGTGCTACCATAATTATACAAGGAAAATTATATTCTTTTATGTTAATTCTAGGGGAAGACAAAATTTTTCTTTCTTTATCTGGTAGCTCTGATTGTGGATCAGTTTTGTTGATAAACAAACCCGTAGTGTTTCAAAGTGAATGCTTATAATAATCATTCGCTAAGCAAAAGTGTTTGTGTTTTTATTCTGTTTATATTTATCATTTGTTTTAAAGTTGGTTTAAGCTTGGTAAGTTAACTATTAGTAGTCAACTATTTAGTCGTGTGTATTTATTATTAAATTAAAACTCGATTGTGTAAGATTATTATTTATTATTTTAATCAAATTGCTTTATTGTTTATATTTATTTTTTTACAATATTTTCAATTATATTTTGTTTGGTTAACGACAAAGTTAACAGACAATTAATTGAAGTAATCAATATAATTCTTCTATTGTTATGATTTTAGTATATTAGTAGATTTCTGTCAGAATAACACCCGTAAAAAAAGTTTCAATTATAATATCAAAATTGTTTTTATTCTTGACTTTTTCCTATTATGATGACTACTTTAATGTCTAATTTTCATAATTAATGCCTTATAAAAATCAATGTTTAATTAATAAAAAAAATAATTAAAAACAGCATAAAAATTGTTTTTTTTAATTAGAGATATAATTAATTTAAATTATATCAAAAATTGTTTAATTTTCGAATTTTCAAACTTTATAAACTTTAAAATTTTGTTTTTAACATTTTACTATTTTGAAAAAAATTGAGGTATTTATAAAACATTTAATAAATTGTAACATTATGAAAATTGTAATAATATTGAAAAATAAATAAAAAGAAACATTAATATTTAAAACATATGAAAAATAAAAAATGTTAGAAATTTGAATTTTTTTAAAATTTTTTTTATTTAAATTTTTAAAATTCCGTGTTCGATTCAATTGACTTGTAATACGAAAAACATTGTAATTAATAGTCAATTTTTATAATTATAAAACAAAATAATATTCTTTCAAACAAAAATCTATATAATAGACATTGTTATATAAATTAAGTAGATTTTTTATTATAGAAATATCACATAATAGGGATACATAGCTTCTATATAAGTTTTTTTGCAGACGTTTATGATATCACTTTTATTCATTAAAATGAAATTGTTTTGTAGGATCCATAAAATGAGTTACGCTGTCATTGAATTTGTCAATGAGCCGGAGATATTTAATGAAGTTCCACAGTTTTGGATTCATAAAATTGATGGCAAAGATTTTTGTTGGTGGCCTAAGAGCGCTATGAGGCTTCAATCATTAATAAAAAAACCATCTTTGGAAATACCAAATGTTGATAATTGGGATAAATTTGAAATCATTGTTCACAAATATTGCGGTAAGCTGTGCATTTTATTTATATTTTATAAACGAATAAATAATACTTGCCTGCAAATTGGAACCGACGTAAAAGAAACACTACAAAAATTTTATGAGAGTTATCGGCGTGGACCAATAAAAGATAGTGTTGTCAGATTTGTTTGATAGGAATATGAGCATCTCATGCAAGAATATCTCAGCTAAGCATTAAGACTTTTATTTGTTCACGCCAATTAATCTTCTACAATTTTTATAGCGTTTTACTGCTGTTTTATCTGTTCTCATTTTTTGAGTTATTACTAATAAAACTTACGTCTGATTGAGAAAAGATATGTTGTTTGAATTAAGGTAGTTCTATCATGGTATGCTATGCAAAGAGAATTAGATGAAATTTTACATATGAAGTTTTGAAGACAAGATGCACAATTTCCTAAAATTTCAAGACGATTCACAGTCTGTGAGTCGAGATATTTGATCTCAAAGTTGCATAAAAATACATTGGCAGTATAGAAAATTCGTTCATAAATGATACATTTTGCTTAATAACTTTTTATTTTGGCAAATAGATTTTAACGAAAAACTAATATAACTTACTTCATTGCATAATAAATAAACTCGAAAAGTATGAATATGATTTACAATATGGTTAACAACAAAATAACTATTTACATTTGCATGTTTCTTGATAAAAGTGTCAAACAAAAATAGCTACACAGCATAGCAACCAATGAAAATTCAACTAAACATGGCGCAGTGTTTACATTGGTTGATTGCTCGCAGTACAGGAACAATCAAAGGTGCATTATTTTTTTCAAACATTTTTATAATAAATCGATTTAAATATTATTTGAAATTTATTTTACATAAATCTTATTGGTTAATTGCAGAATGTAACTTTAATTTCAAAATAAATATAATTATTTTGCAATATTTACTTTCCATTGTAATCAATAAATTAGTACCCTCACAGTACGAACCTTTTGAGGTTCGTATTAAAGAATTAGTCAGAGAGAAAAAGTTTATGAAATGTTAAAGTATACTCTTTTTGTCTAACTAATGCTGATAAATAGTAACTACAAATGCGTATAACTTTTGGTATAAGATAAATTTTAAAAAATTGTTTCAAATAAAAGTTATGTATTTTTTCATATAGATTCCAAATCTGCAACAAAAAATAGTGGTTCCTACTTAAGATCTCAAAGTTGCCTCTCACCTCCAGGGGCTTAGGTGTCGTATTTGGTGTCATTTCATAGATTTTTCAAAAATATTAAACACGTGTTTTTCAGTTTTTAGATCCGATGAGCAGCTCACCAGATATTTCACCATCCCGGAACTTTTTCCCCACCCTCTATGATACTGTCTGGTTCAAAACATTAAATATATATTTATGATTTTTTCAGAAACTTTGGTAGGAGTACGAAAAAGATGCAATAATCCCAATTACGTTACGACGGATGAAAGTAACTTAGGAAAAGGGAAAAGAAAAAAGATGAAAACAAAAAAGTACGCTGATGATAATGACAAATCTGCCACTGATATAGAAGATACAAATGCTGAACTCGACGATGATGACGATAACGACGACGATGATGAAATAAACGGAAATAAAATGCAGAATGCGCGGAAGAAAAAAACTGCAGTAGAAGCCTCATCGGAAAGCGGTACATATAAAAATTATACATGAATATTTTTTTATTATTTCATTTGAATGATTTTAATTTATATATACAGAGTATGTATACAAAATTTTGGGATGGTTGAATATCTGGAGAAATACACTTCCAATTAAAAAACCAAAAATCACATGTTCAATATTTTTTGAAAAAATTATCCATTGACACTACACTTGGTCTCTCAGTCCCACCTACTGGGGGTGGTGCGAGCAAAAACTTAATAACTTAAAAAAAAACATTTTTTGTTGCAAATTGAGATTTTATGTGAAAAAATGCATAACTTTTATTTTTGCTTTTATTTAAAGTTATACGTTTCTGAAGTTGCTATTTAAAAGCATTAGTCAGAGAGAGAACACAGTTTAACATCTGCAATAAAAAATAGGGACTCCTATTTTAAACTTCAAAGTTGCCCCCCCCCTAATTTCTAGAGGATCGGGGTGGAGGCTCAAATATAGTATCATTGGATAACTTTTTACAAAATATCAAACACTTGTTTTCTGATTTTTAAATTTGAAGTGTATTTGAAGAAATATTTAGCTATTCCGGAACTTTTTATACACTCTGTGAAATTTTTAAATTAAATTGTTTTCTTTCAATAACATTTATTTAAAAAATTACTAAAAACATTTGAAAAATTTTAAAAATGTCAGCAATTGAACTCTGAGAAAAATACGTTACTGAAAATCACGCTGATAAAGTTTTGTGCTTTTTAACATGTAAACAGTTAAGACGATTTCTTCAGCCTCAATTTTCAAATTAAAAACGGGGAAAGTTATCCAGCCAAATCTAATGCACAAAATAACTTCAAAATTGCTTACAGTGTAGCAAAGAAGTGAGAGAATAATGTGATATAGTATATGTTAAAAATTTCTATAAATAAATTAATTATAATTACTTATTAAATTTCGTAAGTAAAACTAAATTACGTAATTCTCTTACTTTTGTTTTATACTGCGGAAAATTTGTAAACCGTTCAGTACAATAAATTTGGCTGGGTACACGGAAAACAGTTATGTAGAACCGTTGCGCCATCAGTGGGTGAAATGCTTTCACTATGTACGTAGTAGAGCATCTCGTCCGACTTCGGAGTAACCGTTCACCCGAAAAATAATTTGACGGTTTCACCAAACTTGAGGCAACGGCTCGCCTCGTCGGGTGAACGGTTTACCCGAAACTGGGCAACTGTTTAACAGAACTTATTTCAAGCGAGTTTACAACGATTTTGTGCAACGGCTCTCTCTGTGTGGTAAACGGTTCTACATAACTGTTTTCTGTGTAACCTTCCCAAACATCGTACGCAACCCTCGGCAGTAATATACTATATATTATGAAATTACTCTTCATGCAATATGACTTTCTCAGGTTGCGTTCTAAATTGTACTGAATTTACTGCCAGTAATTGTGCTTTTTTGTTCAACTTGCTCAAATGTAAATGTTGGTCATTTTCTGTTGCAGTACTGGCAGTAATTCCAGTACATTTTAAAACGCGCCTTCAGTATATGTACTTGTAATATCGTTTACAATAAAACATTTCAATTCATAATAAAACTTGCGCGGTACAAAATATAATAATTAGTATAATTCTGTTTAATATATAGATGATGAAGATTCTGATAGAGCTTATGTTCTAAAGCTACAAAAATACAGGGTTAATACCCAGAAGGATATAAACGTCACCGATGTCAGAGGTAATTTTATTTATTTTTTTTTATCTGAAACCAAATTCGATATTTTTGATCAATTTATAAGTCTATACAGCACAATATATTTATGTTCATATCACTTCTCTGGCGGAAAAGTTTGGCCGATGATTTTCCAAACATCGTCCTATAATGGTCCTAACATTGTCCTAATTATTTTAAACTAAAATATGACATTATATATGTACATTTTTTGTAATTATTTCAATAGTTTTGAAAATTGTCTAACATTTCAAAATTTTTCAAAATTATTCAAATTTTTAGAATTTTTTTAAATATTTAAAATTTTTTTAAATCTTTAAATTTTTAAAAAATTTTCAAATTTTATCAAAATTTTTCAGATTTTTCAAATTAGTTTTTAATGTGTTTAATTTTTAAATACTTTTTTAAATTTTTCACAAATTCTAAAACTTTTAAAAATGAAACAAACATTTTTTCAGTTTGTTTAATTTTTTTTTTTTTTTTTAATTAAAATTTTCAAAATATTTAAATTTCGATTTAATTAAAATTTCGGTTTATTATAATTAATTATAGCCATATTTGCAACACTATACGCAAAGTTTTATGTTACAAGCTTGTATTCAGTACAATGGGGTTATTATTAATTCTACAGTATAATGATTTATTTTTTTACTGGTTAAATAGTCAACTGTCTAAATATTTATTTATTTTTAATAAAACAACAAGTTTGTTATTTGGTCATATTATATATACGATCATTTTATACGTTACAAGTTGAAATATAATGTATAGTTAGGCAGTATACAAAAATTACAAAGATACATTTTTTGTCTGAACTCATTTTTTGTGTTAAATGTTATATATTGTATTGAATATCTTAATTTCAGATGTATTTTTTATTTAAAGACAGAAAATGTTAAACATCATTACTTCAGGCGACTGAAGTGTAAAACCTAAAATTAACCAATTGGAGGAGTAAAATTATAATCCTCAGATTAGTGACTTCATCAACTGATAGATTACCATCACGAGTTTTACACTATTAATATATGGTTGTTCACATCATACTGCAAACGACTTACATTGGAACCACATTCAGCAATGCGTATTCAATATGATTCACATTATTCGAGATGGTTCCGAAATGGTACGATTTCAATGGATTACTTTTAATAAAAAGTATTAATAAGACCTACATTATGCTACACTGCTGAATGTGATACCAATAAGAAGACTGTCAATATCATATAATGTAATACATATTCCTAAATGTGGTTCCAATACGATTTCAGTTACCAGCAATTACTTGAACTCATGAAAAACTATGTATAATGACATATAGTAGCGTAAATTAATGTAAAATATCTTTTTGTAATACGTAAATGTAATGAACCCTCTTCTAACATGTTTTATTCGACTTATTGCAAAAAATAGTATACGCAACGATCGCAATAAGTTGGCGATTGCAACAAGTGTGAAGTTTGCCGCACGAGCGAAGCGAGTCTATTCTACAATATGTGACTGTATATAATCCCTCTTACATAACTCTCTTCCGAGTGGAAAATGGCTAATTGCAATGTAAGCTAGGACCATGCGTGATAGCTTTATTGCAGTACAGCTTTGGATACTGTAATGGCATTGCGCTATGCCTATTTACTTCATATGGAAAAATAAATTTAATCTTGCGGGTTTTATCCGACTTATTACAAAAAGTAGTGTACATAACGAGTGCCGGTAAGTTGGCGATTTCAACAACGAATTTGTGATTATCACATTCGCTTTGCTAGTGCGACAATCTTCACACTCGTTGCAATCACCAACTTACCGCACTTGTTACGTAATCTACTATCTTCTGAGTGAAAATAACAATTTTGTCTCAAAATTAACTATTACAATTAAATAACATCGCATAAAAAAGTATAGTTAAGGGCAATATTGCGTATGTTTATGTAAATATACAATTTTTCGGCAAATTAAACGCAAGTAAAATACTGATTTTTGCATAGCATGGTGAACATTTCAAGGGTGTATTTACACCAGGGTAACGCTATAAGTATTTCTGAAATTTATTAATAACTTTGAAAATAACCAGTTAAATGTGTTCTTTAAGGTGATATTTCAGTCGCTTTGTCTACAAAACGCGTGTAGTTACTGAATAAGTATTTCAATGTTTTAACCAAAATAAAGTATATCAGTCAAAA
>JABFOU010000312.1:0-10130 GCA_022817745.1 Scelioninae gen. 1 sp. ZL-2020 | reverse complement strand
CTTATCTATATACCTTTTCGAAATCTCGTAAATTTGTTACTTGCTGGTTGATTTAGACCAAATTACGACTCCAAACCTCACTTATCTATTAAAATATTATCCGCGTTATATTGTACCCGGTAGAATATTAATCTTTTGTAGAATGCAGATAAGTGAATGTCAAATAAACAAAGTAATAGTGAATTGTATTTTCTTTCTTGCCGTTGCTCCTAAATACGCCAATGAACTTCTGAAAATACCTCCTCACCAGTCAGATTTCGTTGTTAGACCGGACCTTACCGTTGAATTTTGAGTTCCGCTTCACTCGACAAGTTCGTCCCGCTCGTATACTTTTATTTTGTTATTTGTATCGCGTTAGACGCGACTGGTGATCTAGGACCTATGTTGTTTGGGAAAGGGGTAAGTTTTGGTCGTTTTGGGGCTTGTCGGGTGGCGAAGGGGCGCAACAATTCGAACACTCCCACTTCAAACCGGAGGATGGAAAATTGTTACGTTACATTGAATAAGTAAATCGTTCTATTAATTACTTTTATATATCTCAAAACTAAAACATGTTGGAAGAGAGCCTTCAATTCAAGCGCCCAACATATTTCATTTTCTCGGTGCATAAAATATCGTACGCACCTGCAATATATTAGATTTAAGTTTCTAGCCTTTCGGGCTAACACTGTTTACATTTAACAGAACGGTTTGAAATGTTGCAACTCAGCTATCATTTTATGCTAAATCAGTGTAAATAAAATTTGAATTTGTTTACATAAGAATCAATTCCCCAATATTTAATAATTATTAAATATTGTAACAATATTTTCTACATACTTTAATATGGATAAATTTTGTCAAAATATTTTGTAAATATCGAGCAGGGTTGCCAGATGCAAAAGCGTGAATTATGGAATGGCGGAGATAAAATTATGGTACAATATGGTACTATGGAAATGTATAAAATTATGGTATAATTATGGTACATTTTGTAGATGTATATGTTTTTATATAACATATATACAAGTTAATGTAAATTTTACGTAAATTTAACTCTTTTATTGAGCTAAAAAATTTACATAAATAGTTTATATGTTATTTTCAAAACATTAAACTTTTTTAAATAGAATCAAGTCCGAAAACAGTTTAATAACCAGAAATATTTATTATCAATTTTGATATTTTAACTTAGTTTAGAAAAAAAATTAAAACATTAAATATGATATATTGGATATTCCAAAATCTATAACGATTGACAAAGACAAAACGGAAGTTTGAAGAATCACCTTAAGGTGATTCTTCGAACCTAAAATGCCGGAGTTAGTGTCTTTTTAAAATGCATTTTTAATTTGTATAATAATTCCTATTAAATATAATAATAACAAAATCTTTTTTGTTGAATTTATTCTCCCATTATTAAACAATCGCTTGATTATATTTAATAGGAATTATTATACAAATTCAAAATACATTTTAAAAAGACACTAACTCCGGCATTTTAGGTTTGAAGAATCACCTTAAGGTGAAATATCAGAGCTAAGTCACGGAGTTAGGGTGTTTTTAATTTACTTTATTAATATTTATAATAAATTGATCACAATGAGTTTAAAACATTCTTTATTATTGGGAGAATGATCCCGTGTTTAAGGTACCTGGCAATTCCAGGCAAATGTTTCACATTTCCTATTTGCAAATAAGAAATTTCCTAGCTAAGGTAGGAAATTTCTAGGATAACTCCTAAAATTACTAGGAATTGCCAGGAATCTTATACCCGGGATATTTACTTTGAAGTAAATATTTTTATTACGTAATTTGTACGTATTAAGGTACGGCGTTTTTTCATCACATGAAAAACGCCGTACCTTCTTTTGTGAATTATACATAATAAAAATGATATTTTTTATAATAGAAATGTTCCAAAATGAGAAAATGTTTTGATATTGCATCATGTCTTTTGGAATAGTATTAATGTTTCATTAGAAGAAACTGCAATGTCGGTAATTATCGACTTACATATCGCCTTAAGGTGATGACGAAGGGCTTATTACCGACATTACAGATTTTTAAAAATACATTTAAACCGTCTATTATAAATTTATTTGGGAAGAAGAGCGCCATTTTCTCAATTCTTTTACACATTTATATCACAAAAGTTTTTCATTTTTTATTAAATTGTAATTTTAAACTGAATTTTAGTTTTCGATGTGGAAAAATTCGTAGAATTCACTATTCGTTTTTATTTTATGTTTTAAAATGTTGATGTACACTGAGAAATATTCTCCCATAATCACAGAATGGCGCTCTTCTAAGTTTATTTCAAAATATTTAATATTTTATTTTTTATAAACAAAGTCCCTAACTCCGGTGCAGCAGACCTTCACCTTAATCTTTATATTTGTATTCAAAGGATGATCCCTTATTGTGTGTTCTTAAAAATTCTTTTATGTACCATAACATATAAACTCACCTTTAGTTTTGCCATATAGAGAAAGTTTGTTTTATTGTGTTATTTCAAGTTTCGGCCTGCATGTATATACGCATTTGATTTAAAATATTTTAATGGTGTATTGCAAATAACGATTGATTAAAATGAAACGTAAAAGAAGTGAAACTCCTGAAAGGAAAAAAATACTTCGCGGCGAGTCAAGTGAAAAAAATGAAAAACGAGTTCAAAAATATCGACGTGAATGGGAAACAATAAAAGAATTGCGAAACTGGCTAAGATCTGTTCCTGAAAAACCAAACAGGGCTCAATGCGTTGTTTGCAATTCAGAAATGACAGCTGATATTTCTGTAATTAAACTGCACAGTAGTGGAAAAAAGCATTTGGATGCCACCAAAGGAATTGGCAGTTCGACATGCTCCAATATTCAGAAGACGTTTAAGCAGATTGAATCTAAACAACAGTTTAAACTGAAAGTGCAATCAGCAGAAGTGAAGTTGTGTGGTTTAATAGCATCAGAAAATCTGTCACTGAAGACAGTAGATAAATTGTCGGCGACATTAAAATCAGCTGTTACGGATTCTGAGATCGTCAATAAGATGAATCTTGGCAGAACTAAAGCTACAGGTAAGAGAAATTATGTATAAAATTGGTCAGCTATCAATTATAAAAATAAATAATGTTTGTGTTGAACATTACTGAAATAAATATCCTTTATTCATAGCGATAATCAAGAATGTGATCGGAAAATGTTATTCCGAAGAACTTACAGAAAAACTGAGGACTCATAAATTTAGTATCTTAATAGACGAAAGTACAGACATTGGCTCTGTCAAAGCGATGACTGTGAATGTAAGATTCCGTGATACTGATAAAAAGAAAATTGTTACTGAATTCTGGTCGCTGATTCAGATTTTTTCTAGTGTGAGCTATGAGGAAGCTCGCAATGGTGCAACTGCTGAAAAACTCTTTTCGGAGTTAACACAAGCGTTCAAAAAGGTTGAGATTCCTACAGAGAATATTATCGGTAGGTTATTAGAAACTTTATTATGGCTTCACTAGGTTTATTTAAAAATTATCAAATTAAGGTGAAACACTCAATTACTGCTCACAAAGATCCAGTTACTATTCATTTTTGTTTTAAACTTTCAGTATTAAAGTTAGTAATTTTAATCGAATTAATATGCTGTATGCAGTAGTGAAATGTTGGATTTATATTATTTTGTTACATTTTTGTACTTTTATCAAGTAAATAGCCACTTAAATTTAAAAATGAGTAGTAATAGGGTCCTGAGTAGCATTTGGGTCCTTCACCTTACATTCCAAAATAAAAATAATATGGTATGTGCTTATCTTTTATATTAGGTTTTGCAAGTGATGGATGCAACACAATGTTTGGTGCGGACAATTCGGTGTCGTCACGGTTTAAAGATATGTGCCCAGGAATTTTTACAATGAAATGTGTTTGCCACTCGCTGCATCTTTGTGTCAGCGCTGCTTGTAACGAGCTGCACAGGGTTTGCGAAGATATAGCTCGTGAAACATACAACTTTTTCAATCATAGCAACAAACGGCATGCTGAGTTCGCTCACTTTCAGCGCATTTGGGAGTTGGAACCGCATAAGCTGCTTAAGCTATGTCAGACGAGATGGTTGTTTTTGACAGAAGTGAGACATAATTGGAAACAATAAAAACATTTTGTCTAACAAAAAATTTTTTTATAATATTTTTTTATAAATATAATTTTTTTTTATATTTTCATTAACACATTTTTATTTTTTTTTCAGTTAAATTTTAAAGTTCTCGAGTTGTTGATTATTATAATTTGAAACATAAAATTAAAGGGAACAATAACTAAAAGAAAACAACAACTTTTTTGTTCAAATTAAAAACAAATTTCAACGTTTTAGGTTACACATCGAATTCTGGAACAGTGGGACGCGTTAAAAGATTTCTTTCAACACAAATACAAGGACGAACGACTTGTTGCTGCAGAAACTTTGGCGCATTCATACCAAAATTCATTTGTCAAAATGCAGTTTTTCTTCGTCGACTGGATTTTGCCAAAATTCTCAAATGCAAATAAGTATTTTCAGAGTGACGATGTCCTGGTAACGGAAATTGATAAGGTCATGCGACGACTTCTCCACGAATTATTGAGCATTTATATCAGACAAGATATTCTCTCGCGAAAGTTGTTGCATGAACTTTATCCCGTTAATTCCAGTTTTTTTAAACCTGTAACAGATATGCACTTAGGCATTAATGTTATGACAGAGTTGCAAAAACGTGAAATTTATCAAAGAAAAGAACAGGTCATGGATTTTTACTACCGGTGCAGATCTTTTTTGATTAGAGTGTGTTAAGAGATTAAAAAAAGATACGACTTCCAAGAGGAAACGCTGTTGAAAAGTCTCGCTTGCTTTAATCCCCAGATGGCAACAAGCACAAATTTGATAAGACCTCAGTCCTTGTTGTCGATTCTAAATCAAGCTCCTCGTATCATTCCTAAAGACGATGTTTCATTGATGCAAAAAATCGACGATCAATGGCATGCACTTCAGTTTTTGGAAATCCCAAAAAATTAGATTTATGACGCTGATGGCAGAAAACGATCTGTTGATGAGTTTTGGTTCCATTTAAAAAATTACAAGAACGTCTTAGATGAAGAAGAGTTCAAGGAATTGGCGGATTTTGTGCTAAACATTTTCGTTTACCCACTTTCAAGTGCCGCTTGCGAGCGAACATTTTCCAAGATGAACCTCATTAAAAACAAGAATAGGAATAAAATTAAGATGCCTTTGATGAATGGACTGATTTTAAGCTCGCAAACGGTTAAAAAAGCTGGTGGACCAGACAAATTTGAGCCGTCAAAAAAGATGCTGTCATACATGACAAGTGTTAATCTGTAATCCACAGTAAAAGAAGGGGATAATGAGAGTAGCGATTCAGATTAGATTGTGATACGTTTTTCAAGTTATATAAAATAAATATATATGTTAGATTTCGAGATTTTGATACTTTATAAAGACTGCAATAAGTATGTTTAAAATAATTTGTTTATTTAACATGAAATATAATCTAATAAAAATTTAATCTATACCTGCATTGATTTATTATAATTCAACTTTTTCGGATTTTTATTTTTTTTAATAATGAAAAAATAAAAATAATGACAAGATTCACTTTTTTCAATTGGTTAACTTCTTGAGATTATGGATTAGTTTTAATCTTAGTGAATTTTAAATACACTTAGGGTATTTCTGTTTCTTCGTCTAGCAGCACTGATACTTCTGAAAAAGAAATGATAATATATCGTTTACAAGTTGTAATAAGAAAAAACAAGAACAAATATCTAATTTTATTTTTAATATAAAATCAGTAAATTACTAATAATTCATTTGAAATTTTGATGATGATTGAAGAAATTATGGTAATATGGTACATTTATTTTTTGGGGTGTAAATTATGGTACGATCTGGCAACCCTGGAGTCAGCCAAATATGTAGCAGTACACTTAGATACTAAATTAAATTTTAATAAACAAATTACAGAAATTAGGTAAAAAGTTTTTATACTACTTAGTAAATTATACTGTTTGATGTGTAAAAAAAGTGCAATGTCAGTTGCTAATAAAAGAATTATTTACAAAATGCTAATTAGACCGTTAATCCAGGACTCAGTTCCGAAATTAAATAATTTATCATTAACACAGTGAAAGAATGCCCGTTTAACTCAACTCTGATGTGCGATTAAAACGCAACTGTCAACTATATTATGAAACATAATAAATAATGTAAGAGAAACCAACTGTAACAATGACTACGAAATACCATCGTTGTTAAATGTGTTATTCTTTTGTTATTATTATAACAAAAATGTAACTATAGAGGTTTTTTTTAGAATTTTCCTGTTAAAATAAAATAAACATATTAATATCATAGAAAAAGCGAACATACACAAATAAAATAAATAAATCTGGTTAAAGTAGCTAATACTGGGAACAGAAAAATAAGTGTAAATAAACAAGTTCGACGTTGTAATATACTGTACAAAACAAATTGATGATAAATAAAAACTTTTAAATGCAAATGTCGTAACATCTCGATATATTTAGTCATTTTTATTTATAAAACATAATTATTTAATTTAATTGGTTTTTTTTACAAAAAATATTATTATTAACAGTGCTCCACATTTAAATTTTGATAAAACTCCTATTTTTATGAGAATTTTCCCCATGTTATATTATAGTTATTTATATAATAAAAAAGATTTCTTTGCATAATCATTTTTGTGGCCCTGAAAAGGGCCGATTTTTTTCTTGTTGTTGCTTTAGTATGAATTCCACATTTAGCCTCCAAAACCATATAAAGTACGTCCTTGACGTTTCAAAGCGTATACAACGTCCATAGCAGTAACAGTTTTACGTTTAGCATGTTCAGTGTAAGTTACTGCATCACGTATAACATTTTCAAGAAACACTTTTAATACACCACGAGTTTCCTCATAGATTAAACCAGAAATACGTTTGACTCCACCACGACGAGCCAATCTGCGGATAGCTGGCTTAGTGATTCCTTGAATGTTATCACGAAGAACTTTCCTATGTCGCTTAGCACCACCTTTTCCCAATCCCTTTCCTCCTTTACCACGACCAGTCATTTTATTTTACTGTTTGTTACAAGTTACTTGAATAAACTGCAACACAAAACTGTTACAATTCAACACCTGAATTGTCGGTTATATACATTTAGGAAAACAAGCTATCCCTACCTTAAAAGTTCCACCTATTGGGTTTAAGCTATCCCCACTCATGAAAATTTAACTAATAGGATGTAAATGTGAAAAAATTCTTTTTCAAGGACAGAAGCATATTTTGTATAACAAACATACAAATAGATAATTTGTTTTCTTGGTGGTCGAAAGGCAAAAATGTCGACCTATGCAAAAATTAAGAAATAAATAAAATCGGCAAAACAGTAAGAAACCAAATCGGCAAAAATAATGCCTGATAAAAGCTATCGCTAGAGACAGGCCAACTAAATCATCCCGACGCAAATTATTAACGCGACAAACTGAGACCAAACTCGCCGCACATGAACAACAACAACAACAACAACTATTTATTTTCTTATAATTTTTTAAAATTGTGAGAACTCGATAATTGTTTAGTTAATCGTTTATTAATATTTTATTCAAAAGATATAAAAAAATGATTATATATAATAACAAAAAATATGTTTTTCCATATAATTATTATATTAAAAATCCTAATTATAAATATTGAAAATGTTTTTCTATGTTTTTAAACATCAATTACGTATTCACGTAAAAATATTATTATTAGAATACCTAAATACTGTATCAGGGTTTTAAAGAATTCTATGAATTGTACCAATTAGTTATTCAAAACAGATCCAATTAAAAAAATGTAAATATTGTACATAATATTATTAGTAATAATAAGTATTTAATTTACTTTTATCGAATAATTCGTTAAAGAATTGTTGAATATGTTTTTTTCATAACAATTTTTAATAACAAAATACATACCACTTAATTCGAATAATTAAAACGTTAAATATTACTAAATCTACGTTATATTTATTTATATTTTCTCTCACATTAAGTAAACTACTATAATTAGAAAATTCATTCTTTTGTTAATTACCTATTCAAATATAATATGCTATAAATAAATCTCTATATCTTAATATTAAAATGATATATTTATTTGGGATTAGTATTATATATTAGTATATGAAAAGAGCTTGAAAATTAATATATTTTTATTCTTATGTTTGAAGTTGTTTATGATTATAAATTAGTGTAATAAAAATTTATTAGAATTATTTTATAGTAAAAACGTCTTTAAATATTCAATTTATTTATTTAATTAACGACCGATTTATATACAGACAATTTTTAGTTGTAATAATCTTAACGAAAGATCGACATTTCGACCATGATGTTGGTCCTTATCAAGATCTGTGAAGTTACAATAATATTTACATGTTAAAAACTCATTTTCAATAAACAAGTGTAAAAAAAAACAATTTAAAAATTAAATTCAAAATTTACCTCATGTAGAGCAACACTAACACATGTTAACTAAATTTTTTTGTATACCAACAAAACCGAGTTTTTGTTATTAAAAATAACCATTTTGTTTAATTTTCAATTTTTCTTTGTTATTGCGAGACGATGCATGAACCTCGACTTATGGTAAACTGTTAGTTTGTAACGAACATTTTGTAGAAATTTTGGTGCATATTAAGCGTAGGCGTTTTTTAAGAAAAGGAAATGGATGTAGTGTGTCTTTTTCCGTTTTATGACAGTGAAAAGGTCGTTTCTTTATGACTTATTTTCGTGGTTAAGATGTATTTTGTTTGTGTGCGTGTGTATCTTAGGTTTAACTTTTAATTAGTTAGAGAATAATTTTATCATAAACTTTGTGCAGCATTTCAGAAATGTTCATTTTGTGGTAATTAGTTTCCGTGTCTAATATTTTGAAATTGTCCCAGTTAAAATTGTGATCATAATGAAGTATGTGTTTTGTTATGCAGTTATGTTAGTCAGGGTGTCTCTTAATGTTGTTTTTATGTTCTTTAATTCTTGTTTAAGTAGCCCTTTTTGTTTGGCCAATGTAATTGACATTATCACAATTCAAATAATCAATCTTATAAACCACATCATGTTTTCTTGTTTTTTTGAGTGAATCTTTGCCTTTTTTTGATTATGTAATCTAACTTGTTAATTGTTTTATGTTATACTGTTTAGGCAGTATAAGTGTTGCTGTTGACAAAAAAGATTATACTGACAAAGTCAACACTTTATTTAGTGATTCAAACACCTATGCACCAATAACAACAAACCCTTTGTCCAAAGTAATAAACGAACTCAAAGAAATTGCATACAGATGGAAAAACAAACAATACATCTCCAAAAACCAGTTTCACCAAATATTTTTGACGTCCGCTAACTTACCTAGAGCCTACGCACTACCTAAAGTACACAAACAAACAATACCTTACAGACCCATTGTGTCATCAATAGGAGGTCCTTTACACAAATTATCTAAACTTCTTCAAACAATCATATCTAAAGCGTTAAATGAGGAAACTCACTACTCAGTTAAAAACATCTCTGATTTTACCAAAAACATGGAAAATTTTACTATTCCATATAACCACATTATGATTTTTCTAGATGTTGTTTCTTTATTTTCCAACATACCAAACAGTTTAGTTTTAAAAAGTATTGAAAAACGATGGCCACTGATTGAAAAACATTGCAATATCCCATGGAACAAAATGAAAACCGCGATTAACTTAATTCTTAATTCCACATATTTTCAGTTTGATAATCAAATTTATAAACAAATAGATGGCGCCCCAATGGCAGATCCTCTTTCCCCCACTTTTGCTGAATGCGTAATGAAAGATCTAGAGTCACACTGTATTAATCAACTTGATTTCGAGATCTTTAAATACCACCGCTATGTTGATGACATTTTACAAACTTTTAATAATTATAACAACAAACTACAATTTACAATTGAGAAAGAAATAAACAAATTGTAGCGACGCCACGAATTTCGAGCTAATTTTTATACGTTTTAAAACACGTAATTTATTATCTCGGTTATAATAAGTCGCGACGAAATTGATTTGAATGTATATTTATTTAGTTCGTAAGAGGA
>JABFOU010000311.1:0-10152 GCA_022817745.1 Scelioninae gen. 1 sp. ZL-2020 | reverse complement strand
GATCTCAGTTGTGACTTAATTAAACTAACTTCAAAAAATTAGCATATAATATAACTGAGTTAAATAAATTACTTCAATTAACTCACTTAACATAAATTATATGTCAACTAAGTAATTGAATCAAGTTTTTCTATGCAATTTTATAAGAGTAAACTATTCGAGTAACTTATTTACAGTAAAGAACTAATTTTAATACAAATCACAGTACTTTCAATAATGTTTTGTTTTGAAATTAAACTAGAACAAATCTTTTTGATAACCCTTCTGACAAACAAGCTGTTAATCAAAATGTTTCAAGATATATTGTGCAGGGCGAAAAACTCGAATCAATGCCCTGGTGTAATACCATTTTCAACCGAGCGTCAAGTGGAAAAGCGTTCCGCATTCACGAGTATCGAATATCAAACATTATTTGAAACTCGTGTAATGTATCTCCGCGTAGAAAAAGTCGATTGTACTTTTTTACGATGAATCGGCACAAGCCTTTAACGGTAACGCTGAACAACTCAAATTCAAATGCTGTAAGGCCACTTTCATCTGCATGCGACGGCTTTCGCGCTCTAATATTTCAAGAATGTCAAGAGCAAGCTGGTCGTACTATAAAGAGTCTTCACGACCCATCATATACCTCTCGCAACCTATCTTTCTTTATCTCGCTCGTTCGTTTCCTGGCGTGATTTTAGCACAGATTTCTAAGAGCGTTAGAACAGCTTTCTGAACATTTCGTGGATTAATTGATGATCATTGGCTGGAAATGTACGCAATTTGTGTCAATTTTGTTTATTTCAGGTAATTTTGTTTCAGCTTTACATTTAACTTTTGTTTTAACTTTAATATTTAACTGCTGAATTTTATCATCAGCAGATTAATTTCATTGTTAAAACCATTATGAAGTAAAAATGTTGGATTTATAATGTTTCCATTATTGATAACAATACATTTCAAATAACTAGTCAAATGTAACTAACTTCAAGTAATTGAGTTAATTTAAGAAATTTGATTCTGTTGTGTTAAAATAATAAATTCAAATAAAATTTGTAAACATAAAAATGAAACGGATTAAATAATCTTAGACAAAAAATTTAATTTGTATAAAAAAATTAAAATATTAATATAAATTTTAAAATATAAGTACCTCACTTCAAATAATACTTATTTGAGAACTTAATATATAATAATAACCAAAGATCAACGTCTTTCTATTATTGTATGAATTAACCTAACGTGAGTTTCGTAAAATCTTTATTTTTTAGACGAACATTTCAAGTAAATATTTTTTTTATAAATTATTCATTATAATTAACTTCATGTAATTTACTTGATATCAATATTTTAAAGTCGATTAAATGATAATCGGTCGTGTTTGTACAACTGATTGACGAAGTAGGTCAAATTTGACGGAAGTGGCCAGAAATATCGTAATAACTGATTTCAGAACTGGTCGATCTCGAAGCGCACCATGAAAAGTACCGAAAGTCATTTCAGAGCGTCGAGTGTGAATCTTTTTCTTCGAATAGAGTGTCACGGATTTTAAAGTCCACCGTCAACTCAGTCAACTGCTCTATTTTTCATCGGGTTTACACGTCGTCTTCTCTCGTTCTTTTCGCGCATCCTCTCGGTCTCTCACACTCAAGCGTTTGAGCACGTAATACTCGCAAGTCAAGTGTTGGTAGTTTGCCTAACAATGACGCGACCAACTTCCACGGAGCACGCTTTCCCCATGCTCGACGACAAGAATAATTCTACGTTGGTCCCCATCAATTCAAGGTTCACATTTCCTTAGGTTTTGAACAGCAGCACTTATTGTTATGAAGAAATGTGTATAATATTTGATCAGAATAATCAGCGTAATATTTTGAATCCAAAACAATAATGAGAAAAACTCTTAAGAGGATACCACGGTGGTATCCTCTGTGTCGGTAACTTGCGTTTGCAATCCAATTCGACATCCTCTTAAGGTGAAATATCAGAGCTAAAGTCACGGAGTTAGGGTGTTTTTAATTTGCTTTATTAATATTTGTAACAAGTTGATCAAAATTAGTTTAAAACATTCTTTATTATTGGGAGAATAATATTTACTTTACAATAAATATTTTTATGGCGTAATTTATACGTATTAATGTACGGCGTTTTTTTGCCACATGAAAAACGCCGTACATATATACTTTTGAGAATTATACATAATAAAACTGATATTTTTTGTAATAGAAATATTCCTTCAAAATGAGAAAATGTTTTGATATTACATCATGTATTTTAGAAATGTATTAATGTATTTTTAATAAGTAACTGCAATGTTGGTAATTATCGACTTACATATCACCTTAATAGAGAAAGAAGTTGGAGTGAGATTTTTGCAGTGCAAAAGAGATAGTAAAAAACACGCAAACACTGAGGGGGTTAATGTATAAGTATTGAAACATGTGATTTTATATAGAAAATCATTTTAAATAAATGTATATATTGTTAATTTTTGTGGATAAAATTTATAGAATACTGAATCATAGTTAATTTATCAAGTTTAAATGTTGATTTAATGGTAAAAATCAACATTGATTTATTATTTAATGAACTTATTTGTCGTAAATATAATAAGTTAACGTTGATTAGACATGAATTATCATTTTAGATTCTAGTCTAATTCATAAATAATTCCCCTAAAACCGTTTCCTGAAATTTATTACCCAAAAAGCAGTTTCCCGAAATACAATTCTGCGAGAAATTATTTCCCGAAAAATTAATAATTTTCCGGGCAACACTTATGTATTTCTGTATAACATTAAAAATTACAATTTTTTTCAAATATTCCTTACAGTTATGCAGGAAACGCAAACTGCAGATGAACTCTTTTATGTTCAAAAAACAAACTATGCGGTTCTTGTCGCAAATTAAAAAGTTTTCATTTTCGTTTCGTTTTAAAAATGTCAAATAACTTCTATCTCGTCGGATAATAGTATAGCTAAATATATATATATATAATTGTAGAAAATTCCGAAAAATATTCATAAAATATCCTACACATATATGGGGTGTCAAAAAAGTACCGAGACGGCAAAATATTTCTAAATATTGACAACAAATCCGGAAAACAACAATTAAATTAATTAAATTTAATTTCTTTTAGTTCATTTTATTATTATTTTGCATTTTTTTAATTTTGACAATTGTTTTTACTTTATTTTTAATTCACACCTTCTAGGGCGGGGTGGAGGGGCAACCGCAAGGATAGGACGTTTTTATTTTGTGTCGGAGAACACGTGTTTTTTTGTTTTCCCGATTTGTTGTCAATTTCTTCAGATATTTCACCGGTTGTGGGAAAAATTATCTTTACGATTACAGCAAAATTTATTTGACTCACGACTTAGTAGTGCCTCATTACAAACAATTCAGTCGTTTGCAATGCACGACTGAGCCGTTTATATTAATTTTGTCACTATTTATTTTTAGAAGTTATAATTTTCTGCCATATTTAAAAAAAAATCATTTCTGATTTCTCGTTTTTCGCAATTTATGAGAATTTATAATATTTCATTTTAATTCAAAAAAATTATTATTTAATTACAATATTTTTGAAAATTTGTTTAAAATAAATTGAATTATGTAATTTTGAACATTAATAAAGAAATGTACAGTTTTACAACTGTATTTTATAAACTTATTCAATTATTCAAAGTTTATTTTATATGTAAAAAAATTAATTTAATATTTTAGAAATTGAAATATAAATTGTATTACCTTTATTATTTTACGACGGTCCAGCAAAATATTTTTTTAACCAAAAATCATATTTTTAATGAATTTTTCAAATATGACAGAAAATCTCAACTTCTAAAAATAAATAGTTTTAAAATAATAAACTAGTCCGTTCTTTGCTTCAGTCGTTTGTTATAAACAACTTACTATAGTGTGCAATAAACGACTCAATCGTTTGTCCGCACTACTGAGTCGTTCATCGACAAAAAAGGAAATTCATTTTTTCTCCAGCACGATTTTTTCGTGTGGAATAACTGAGCCACTATAGTTTGTCCTATTCAGCGTGTAGCACAATGAAATTTTGTGCTGTTTTCTCATATAAAAAACTCATTTGTATTCTATTATATAGTAAAACGTGTAAATCAATTTATTTTATGATTTGATTTATATTTTTTCATATTTATATGATTTAATTATATATAACTAAAGTTATATTTATATAACCGTTATAACTTTTTGCCAACTGAATTCATTGATTATTAAATGAATTGACATGTTTCAATTTGAGTAGATAACCGATTTTATCTCAAAAATTTGTATATCGTAATAGTCAGTATCTAAGACGGAATTAAATTCGTTTTAATTCGTTTCAACAGTAATTCACCATTAATTTAACACATTACAACGTTGATTCAACATTGATAATCAACGTTGCTTCATTTTGAAATCCTTTGTACAATTCATTAAACACATTTCAACTGAAAATTATTGTCAGCGTTGATTTAACAAAAATATTAACGTTGATTTTATATTAAGAATCATGAACGGTACCATTTCAAAAATCTAGAAACACGATTTTTTTGCGTGTTGATGTTGATTCAATATGCACAATCAACATTTATTCAATTGATTCAAATCTTGTTCAAAAAAGTTATTAAATTTCATAGTATTATTTCGAAAAAACTTTTTCAGTAATATCTCTACTAAATCTTATTAACATAAAATATTAAACAAAATAATTGAACAAAAACGTTTATAAATTACATTACATACTATTTAATTTTTTTTCTATAAAAATATAATCAAAAACCTTATTCACAAAAATGAAAAAATCCCAAATAAGATAAAAAAAACTTTTTCTATAAGGGCACGTGTGTCAAAAATTTATCATTCACACTGAAGAGATTGAGTTTAAACTTGACGGGGAAAAATTTCTATATGAAAATGTGAACTGCAGTTAAAAATGAAATTCGTCTGGACACATGACATTTGCATGTTATTTGAGTGATTAAATCCCACATAAAAGAATATGCGTCATCTTGTGTTAGTTAACTAGACCAAGCAGCAAGACCAGCTCAACGCTGTGGTCGGTTTCTCAAGGTTTAATGCGAAGCAAAGGATGATACGGATCTCGTATTAGTACTGGCATATCGCCATTGCTCAGTTACTGATGCAAGTTAGCGTCACCATTATCGGTCGACTCGATGTCAGATAAGGATGCAGTAGCTGCCACTCGCGCATGCTGCATTTCGGCAAATCTGTTCATTTTATTACCCGCGTTAATTAAGCTTGCTAAATGACTTACTCGACCCCAATTTGTTATTCGATTTGCGGTGAATTCCGAATAATCGGGGCCTCTCAAGTCAACCTTTGTTTTGCGTCAAACTTTATGAACAAACGTTAGAACGCGTGTTAAAAGACTTATTTTTAAATGCGAGCTTTTCGTAGAACGTGAATGTGATGTTGGACATTTATATAGGTGAACAATTTCTTTTGAAATGGATTTTTTTCAATAAAAAAAATCGACCGTTTACAATTTAAAATAAACTTAAAAACAAAATAAATGAATAATATTTTAAAACATTGTATAGATAATAATTGGCAATAAGTCTCCTTTGTTGATTATCAGCGACTAAAAAGTCTTGTCAGTATTGATATTTAAATTTAAATATTTAAGATAAGCATATAAAATAATTGAAAATAAATTATCATATGATTATATCATATAGCTTGTTTACAAAATATTTAGACTTTACCATATTTTTTAATATAAATTAAAACTGAAATAATTACAGTTTTATGATACAGACCAACTTTGACAATATATTAAAAAAGAAAAAATAATTCACTTTTTATTATATATATAATAAAAATATATTTTTCGTTGTATATACTGGAAAAAAGACAAACATTTTTGCAACGTTGCAGTAACATTATATTAAGTGAACATTATATTCCTATTGTATTATAATAACATTTTTTTGGTAATATATGTACAATATTTGAACTACAATTTCACAATGTATAGCACTTTATTAATAACTTAAATAATCACATATATAAACAACACAAACAAATGACTTCCATTAATTCCTTTTAACATATTCTTGATTTCTTAAACGTAATAATTCTTGAAGGCGTTATTTTTAGTAACATAAACACTAAATGTGTTTTGAAAATGAACAGCAATACACATACTTAAATACAAAAGTAAAGTGTAAAATTTGTAATAAGTTAAATTGACAATTTTTGACAATTACTGACAAGACCTTTTTGTAGTACAGATTCAGCATGATGTTTTCTCAATGCATTTACTAGGATTCCAACATAGAATCAACAAAATTTCCAAAACAATGTTGACTCAACATTGCAATAACATTGTATCAACATTGTCTTGCGGTGCCAAAATGAAACACTAACATTGATAATAAGATTAATTCGATGTACGAAACTAATTGGCACAACGAGAAGTTACATCTAATGATTTAAAAATTGTATCCACCGCGATATGAATCATGATCATTGCGAGGAAATTAGCCAATAAATCATAAACATATGTACAATACAATGATTAATTTATTTACAAGTATTTTGAATCTGATAATAAAATGGATTTTGCAATCTGAACGTCCAATTAAGCAGTGATTGTTAATAGTTACAACTGATTATGAAATGAAAGAACCGCGTTCGAATTTTGGCGAGTAATTATGCACGCACAATATTTGACAATGACGATTTAATTTATAATGACGCGAATATATTTGTTCTAATTACGATGCCGTCGAATGGTCGCATTTACACGCGTTTAATGTCTTTTATTTCTATTATTTAGGCTTCGTGTTTGGCTGACAGCCAGAAATATCATAAATCAAGAGGCTCACTGAGAGATCTATGCTGTGAAATATATAACGGTGATCAACGCGAATTTACACTATGACTCTTGTTCGCTATAAATTCTTAGCTTACATTTTACGAGTAGTTCGAATGCTTTTGTTTTTAGATTCTAAACAAAAGAGCACGCGCGCGTGTGTCTTCAGTACTCGATACCGTGCGAGTTATTTTGCCGCAATCAATAACGACAGATGTGATTTGTAACTGTAAATAAGTACAAAATAAAATTTACAAATCCGTTGTTTACTCACATTTATTTTAACTTCAACGATTTGTCTAAGAAGATCTCATGGAAAAACATTAGAGCTATTATTTCATGGTAAATTAGTTTTTATCACAAAACAATATACATATAAGTCAAGTTTATTTTATTTTTAAAATTGCTTTTAAAATGTTGACAATTTGCGATTTCACAATTGAATATGATTGTATAAAGTCTTTTTCAAAGAACATTTAGTATTTACGAAACCTTTTTGCTAGATAAATATTATTTTTGCAAGTAAAATAACAGATAGAATTTTGTTTGAACTATACTGTACTTTTTTGTTTTTTTTTAATGGTTTAAAAACTAAATTTACTTAAATAATCGACATTATTTTTAAGTAATTAGTTCAATCCAAGTTCATTTTCTACGTGGCATCTGTCGGCTGAATCAAACTAACTATATTCAGTTTGTCAATTAAGTAATTGCTTTTGGTAGACCGAATGACTATTCATCAAAAATAAAGTTTAAATTATTAAACATCGCGGGAGTGTTTATTTTTTCCGGTTTTTATACGTAAAAATAAAAGCAATAATAACACAAAATGGTAATATTTGCCATTGAAAATAATTCCTTTTATTTGATATTTTTCGTAAAGTAACATTCAAAAATATTTTACTCTTCAATCTTTTAAATGGTAAAGTCTTCATATGTATAGAGTCTTTTGTCATTCTTATCTCTTATCAACGATGTTTCGTACAAGTTTTTCCGGCGTACTAAGAAAACATTTCAAGCTACAGAGCGTGGAAAGTATCATAACAAGGGGTATCATTATTCGTTTATATTTTGTGAACGCGAGGCGCAGTTAGTGTGCGACGTTACAATCTTTTGTCCTTTAAATAGTTGAACCATTTTTTCATTTATTATTACGACTGCTTTATTCGAGAAATTAAAATTACTGCATGAATAGCACAGCTTATGGGGTCTTTAACAAGTATTTTATTTTATCACCTGAAAGTCGAACTTCGCGACAATTGGATGGAGAAAAGGTGAAAAAAAAATTGAATAATACAAAAACATAAGTAAAACGAGAAATTGAAAAATGATCCACCTTGAGACGGACCACATCGCGCTGGGTCTTAAGCGAGACAGGGACCAAGATTGCCAATTTCTAAAATTCCTATGGTCTTCTAACAAAACCGTTTCACGTCATGCGCTGTCTCAAGATTCGTATTTTCATATGCAACAAACATCTGCAGAATAAATCCGTGCTTGCGTATAGATATTGTTATACAAAATGTATTCGGTATTATGTCACTGTAAAAAAATCGATACACTGTTAAAAATATTTATCTGACTCTAAATTAGTTCTTTTGAATACAAAATTAATTTAAATAATAATAATACTTAAGAGTATGAGTAAATATTTAAGAGTAAGATTATTTCTTTGAAAAAAATATTTATTTTGAAACAAATTTTTTCTTTTGAGTCAAATTCATTTTTCAAGATATTTTTTACAGTGTTTTTATTAGATTTTACATTGTTAATTTAGATATATAAAAGGGTACTGAACCAATGTCAATCAAACTGAGTGGAATAATAATTATATATATATAAATCAAATAATAATTTTTTTATTTTTTATACAGGTGGAAATATTCAGTAGTATCCTCTTATATTCATTTTTTGATTATTGTAAATAATTATAAATAATTATAAATATTCAATAAATCAAAAATGTTGGAATTTAATACTCAAATTAATGAATAATTAGTGTAACTGTGACTGTCTCTGCAAGCGGGATGGTACTAATCAACATTCCTGATCATGTTAATAAGGCGGTGCCAGGTTAGGTTCACGGTGTATGTATTTGAGAATAGGTTCAGCTAACTTGTTCATGCTGATATGTATTAGTAATCATTACCATCTCACTACAAGTGTGTCAAAAAGTGCATGGAATGCTATGCTTACATACGCTGCAGAATTAAGACCGTTAACTTTTCCATTCAGACCGTAAATTGTGCCTGATTGATTTACGAAATTACGACCAGGCGTACGCCGATACTCTCTTCTCCAGCGTAGTAAGCAAAGTACCTAGACTATCGTTCATTTTAATGTGTAGTTCAATGCCAAGATCTAAAAAACTACCGGATTCAACCTTCTACCGTAATTCAAAGTGACGTTTAATTACTCGATACGATTAAATTACTGTTACTTTACTTACACATGCAAAGTCCTAACAATCAGGCATTATTAATATATATAAGTATGTTTATATATATATAAATATGATGTTTAATATTTACAACTGCAAACTTTGAATTAACTAAAAATGATATCTTTATATCAACAAATTAAATACTAATCTGAATGGCTGATTACGTTTTATCAAACTAGCACCTTATCAACACTAACATTCCATCAAAAAACTATTTTAGTAACACTAACATTTTACCGAAATAATATTAAAAAAAAATGAGTTTTTTAAATTCATGATGTTTTATGAACACATTAATTTCAGGTGCATTTTTTGAAATAAATTAGTTGAATTATGAATTTAATTCAATGTTGATGTGATACAGTTTTACTGCTGATAGAGTAACACAATGTTAGTTTTACTGAACGTTAGAATTAATAAAATAGTACTTTTAATAGAGTGTTGTTTTTATTCAATTATCTGAGTATATAAATTTTTAGTTATAATTGTATTCCTGTTAACAAATTATGTTATTACTCACAAACAATGTATTTTGAATTTTTAAAGTATGAATGTTAATATTAATATTAAATATTATAATATTAATATTCATATATAATATAATATTAATATTAAATGTTAGTGTTAATAATACATGTAAGTATTGACAAAAATTTAATATTTAAAAACGTTTTTCATTCAAGTATTAGTTCTTGTCACTATTTCTCCAAAATGTTAGTGTTGATAACATAAATTAGTGTTGAAAAAGTGTTGGTTTTGCAACAAATTTCTAAGTTGAAAAATATAACTTTGAATTACATATGAATCTCGTTAAAATGTTAATGTAAAATGTTAATATCACATTTAGTTTAATAACATTAGTCTTATA
>JABFOU010000310.1:0-10155 GCA_022817745.1 Scelioninae gen. 1 sp. ZL-2020 | reverse complement strand
TGTTAAAACATATGTTCGAACATTATTTTTTTTCAAGGTCATTGACTTGTAAACACAAATAATTGTGTAAATATTTTTAAAGCGTTGTTTATATTTCAAATGTCATTAAAAAGTTTGAACGCATTTATTTATTTATTTACTTTATAGATAGCCACAAAAAATGTAAACAAACATGATTATCTGATGTAATCTATTCGAAATGGCAAAGAAAATCTAAACATAAACAAATGAATAAGTATATATGTCCTTGACAATATTTTGGTTTATATTTTTTTAACTTTTAGTTAATTTTATTACAAACAATGAATTAAAATGTTTGTAATAAGTAAATTCAAAATGTAATTATATAATATTTGTTGTTTATATTAATATTTTATATACTTAAGTGATAAGAGGAAATTCTTTTTAAAACATTTCAGGAATGTGTGAAATAATTAATTTATTAGGTTAATAGTTATTAAAAGTATCATTTCCGATTACGAAATTTACAAACGGAATTTCATGAAAAGCCATTATTCAAACGAAGACTTGCATCTAACTTAACTGAAATAGTAATTTTACATTTCAATGTGGCATTAAGTTGGCATTCAATTGAGGATACACTTGTACCGAGTCGTGAAGTTCACATTTGTTAGGAGTTTGAGGCGTCAGATTCAACTTTTGATGAAACAATGCACATTCAACATGTGCACGGCGTTGTTCAAAAAGTAGAACGCCGATGCGATGTGCTAAGAGACGAATACTTCGATGCTCGACGAATTCTTGAGGCTTGCGCGAGAATTCGCGGAATTCGATGACGAGAAGACAAGCAAAGCTCAATTCGCGAATCGTTGTCGAGTTTGTCTTAAAGAATTACTTGTAGAAATTTTTACAGCAGTGAATCATTTTTAAAGTTTTAAAAATATATATAACGTAAAAAATTGTTTAATATATAAGCTAAATTTTTATTTATCATATATAGTTTTATTTTTAGTTTCTTAACAAAATTACAAAATTACAAAAACAAAGGTTTTATTGAGAATCATTCATTTTTCCGGCACGAATTTGTACAATTGACGACAAGCTACCTAATTTCCACTCGATTTTCCACGAGAAATAGCCGAAAACAAATAGTTGACAATATCGACAGTGCGAATTGTAATTCGTGCGTCGCTTGGTTACGAAGCTGAAATCCGACGAAATGTGATCGAATTTTGGAAACGACGAGCAAATATCGTTAACGAATCATTCCAACCATTATCTCATTGTTCATTCACTTTGGCATCGTTTGACTACGTAAATCTCACTTTTGCGTCCGAAAATCTTTCACGCGGTCGTTTGACGAGTGCGTTGCAACATGGCGGCGTAATGTTAGCGCTGAGTAAATATTAATTAGCGTGTTTCTGTGTTCATTTCGTTCCAGCTTTGGCGCGCAGACTCTACATATCTCGATCGTTCGCGCGCTGCTCGCAGCGGTGTTAACGCGAATAAACGCATTCCGCAAAGTCTGCTAACACCTTCCTGTTTTCGGCGCTGCGCTTGCCCGTTAAATAATTGAGTATGCGAGACGGTTCGCAGATACACGTCAAAGCCACCGATCCTGCTCTTTGTTTTCCGGACACGCGCGTCACGCCAAAAAAGATAATACCATTTCATTTTATCGTCCTGCCATCTGCATTGGAATTTTTCGGATGCAGAATAATGATGTTGCGTTATGCAATAGTTTTTTTTCGAATAGATTATTTACAATTTTATTCCATCACTTTGTTTTTGAGATTACACTATTTTTTATTATTTCTTTTGCATATAGAATTCGAAAAATATTTAATAATGTTTTTATATTGATTGAAAATTCAGTGTAAAACATTTTAATACCACATTGTGCATTTGGTTTTAGATATTTATATGAATTTAACACCAATTAAAATATTCTAAAGTTTTACAAACCATTTTTGTTCATTACATAGAATAGAGTCGTTTAAAAAATAGAAAAAGTTGTTTGACGTATATATGTTACAGTGGCACAGTGACCGAATACGCGTTCTATCACCTGGAAAACTAGAGTTCAATTTCCACTGTATTACAATTTTATAAAATTTAATCTTTTTAATTGCAAATTAAATAATTATTTGTATAACAAATTAAAAAAGGAGGAAAAAAGGAGATTACTTTAAAAAGCATTTTTTTTTAATTTCTATATATAACTGTAGGAAATCTTCATTTTTTTTAGTTAAACTATATACAAAAAGATGCAATTTCGTTCCGAAATCATCCTAACAAGGAAGATCGTCCATTCACAAGTTCAAGGAATATTAACGATAGTCTTTTTGCATTTGTCAACAAAATTGAATGTAACGATCGCTTGGCGAACTTTATTGTTGCTCACAATTTACATCTCATTATTCGTCTCGTAGACATCAAGTGCACAAAGTCAATGGATACCTTCCGTTTTCATCGCGCGATAAAAGTTTATTACAGTGGTGGGTCGTTAAAGCGCAAACCGCATTCGCGAGCTTCCGCAGACTTAACGATCGTTAATGAAGGGATGCGAAATACTATAAATCACCGCGCGACCGTTAAAGGATAAATGACGTTTCGCGGGCGAACGCGAGCCGAAGGTCGAGGGAAAAAATGGCTGTTTATTATCGCGTTCAATTATTTATTGTGTCGATCATTCTGATGCAAGATATGCGCTAACAAACTGATGCGATCAAATTAGTAAATTTGAAGGTATTGCGAAATTTACATTAAATTTACCCGATAAAAATAAATGAGAAATTTGACGTTTTATATATTAATTAACGAAACGAAGACAAATCATACAATTCTTTAACATTTAATAAAGTATTCAATACAATAATTACATTTGTGGAATCATCTTTCATGAATTATTATTATTAAGATATAAAATTTCCTTTGCAGGTATATAATTTGATTTTGGCCAATTTTGACCTGGTATAATACCGCTAATTTACACCAATTTTTATGTGATACTCGATTTTTATTTAGAATAACTATGGGAAGAAAATATGATGTATATTTTTAATTTAATATCATGTAAACTAGCAATATAAGTATATACTTCCTTCACTATATAGGAAAATGTTTAAAATTCTTTTAAACAAAAATTTTCCGCCTATATAACGTATAGAGCGGTTGGAAAAATTATAAATTCATTATGAATGCTGAATTAAAGTCATTTATGAAGCAATATTCATTTCGATAAAAAATTATGTTACCTAAATAAGAATTTTTTTTCAAAATAATATGATGTAAATATGTATTTAAAATTGATTTATTAAACGATCAGATTAACATTCGTTGATTTAAATACGCAAAGCAAATAAATTTCTTTAAAAATCGATTCAACAAAACAAAATAATTTATCGTATAGTTAATCAATTCGTAAAAAGCTTATTATATGTTCTTCACATTAAACTCGATTTCAACAAAAATAAAAAAAAGAAACTTAAATTTGCCGCATGAATTGAAAAATACCGCATGTTCTGCGGGAAAGCGGAATTATTAATCGTGATCTTTGATGTTCGTTAATAAATAAAGCGAAAGTAAGACAAGGGCCAGAGAAGTTTGTCTCTCAAGTGCAAGAGGGACAAAAGGTGCAAGAGAAAGAGAGAGAGAACGGGTAAAAAAAGACAGTGGCATCCCTGAGAAGCGGTCACCATCGAAGCGTGAGGCCGACAAGCTCGCGGCTCCTCTTCGGCGTTTGTTCAAGTTAAGCCGGCGCGACATGTTGAAACCGTGACATGTCTTTTAGCCGCTCGCACCATCCGCGTCTTTCCTTACATAAGCGAAACACGTGAATTAACGAGTGCCACAAAGACACTGAGTGCCGATGGGCGAGCGCACGCCATTTTTTCTCGCCTTGGTGCTGGAAACTTGAGCCCGTTGAAAATGAAATAAGAGCGTTCTGTTGAGGCATCCAGTCGCGTTTCCTTTTCGTCGGAAATAATTAACCTATTAACACCGCCGAGGGCGCCGGATAAGACAACCTTTTGCAGGTGATAATTAGGACTTTCAGACGGAATTAGGCGCCGGAGATGTTGCGTATTGTTTTTATACATTGCAAAGCATGAAATGGAAAAGACGTCTTTATGTTTTACAATTCTAAATTCGAGGCAAAAGCGAGGTCTTTGTATGCGTTAGAAGAAAAATGAATGTCTGAAGATATAGTGAGCTATATGAATGAAGTAAGATGTGTGTGAGCCAAGTTGTTGCTGTGAAAAAATGTAGACTTTATTTTGCACTTGCGAGAATTTTTGTGGAAATTAGTTTTTGAAAATGTGAAACATTCTAAAATGTTTTTTAATATATAAAACGTTATTTATTAACATAAAGACAAAAATTGTGGAAATTCATATTGACGATATTTATTAAATGTTAAATTAAATTTAAAAAATGGTATTAAAATATTAATACATACATACTATATTAAAACATATAAATAAACAAAAATCACCTTGAATGTATATTAACGTTTGTATGTAAACATGTATATAAATAACAAGAGTCACCTTGAACTGTTATTTATTTTTCTATTCCATATGTTAGAAAATTACATTAGACTATACTTTTGTTTTCGAATTAGAGGGGGAGTAAAAATGTATATATGCATTATTAGGTTATAGTTTGAGTAACTATATGATCATTATGTTCGAATCTCGTTAAGGTGCTACTTTTGTTTTTTCGAAACTCTTAAAAAATCAATTAACAGGCCGACAACAGATGGTTACCCAATACTATAACGATTAAAATTTCGAAACAAAAAAGAATCGATGTCTATATCCGTGGTAATTGACGGAAGGCGACGGTTGGTTGGCTGGTGACCGCGGCAAGTACCTTTTTCCCATCTGCCTTCTATTTTCGACAAGTGGACATTACGCGCCGATTGTCGCTGGGAATCTGACCGGTTATGGTCAGATTTTATTGTTACCGTTCAAGGAATCATCAGTACGTCTGGTTAGCGCTCAGTTTTTTGTCAATTCCGTATCAGCGTGAAAATTGGCCGCATCCTGCGACCAAGTCACTCGACAGGATGCCAGGTCATTTATTACATTGTTTACACGACCATTTTTGCTAAAAGCTTTATTACCCATTTTTTAAATCACTACGATTTTGGTGTCTCGAAAACACCTACATTTTTCTGTTAATATAAGATTTATTAACAGAAAAATATAATATTAACTTATTATAAAAAAGTTTTAAATGTACCACGTAATTTCTATAGTTTTACATTTTCAATATATATATATATATATATGTATATATAGGTAAAATAATTTTAACACGTTATTCAATAAATAATACTTTTTCATGAAGCGATTATGTCAGAAACATTATTTCAAATTATTCATTCAATGCGAAAAAATAAGAGAAATACAAATTTTTGTGGCGCCCAAATTTTGAATTTTAATTTATTTGGGCGCTTATTCAACTCAGAAATCCATAATTTGGGCGCCGGTTTTTTTATAATAAGATGTTGATAAATTGAAACTTTTTTTAAAAAAGTCGTTATATAGAAATTAATTTAATTTTTTTTACAAAAAAATAGATACTATTTTTTATGTCAAAATAAAGAAAACAACATGCAATCTAAATTCTACCATGTGAATTATTCATTGACAATAAAAAGTTTTTTTATATAAATGCATATGCGTTTGCAATGAATTAACAAATAATTTTAATATTAAACCTATGTTTTTAAATTAATTTCAATGCCTTTCAAATTAGTCCAAATACTTTTTCCAATCCGAAAATGCAATTCGCCGATTGAAATAATTTTTCGAAATCGTACACAGGAACCGTTTATCTTCGAATTCCGATCTCGAAACGAAACGCTGATTGAAATTTTATCGACTCGTTTCGTGTGCATTTTTGCTATATCTACGAGGAGGACTCACGATGTGGAATAACGGGGTATCGAGCTTGCTAACTACACGTTACTCTCGCTGCTTATGCATTAGCGCATTGCTCCGGGAGATGAACACAGAGTAATAATTGCGCTACGAAGAAGGAAACGGAGAAACTTGGAAGCGCGAATGGCTTCGTTTGCGATACATAAGCTGCAATCAAAAAAGATAGATCGATCCACACATATCAGCTACGACACCTGTTATCTCGCGCGATCACTCAGGCGAAAGCTAAATGTTAATGTACCATTTTGCGAAAACGAGCGTTCTCTCATTTGCAATCGTTGTGCATGCTAAATTAGATCGTTGTTAATGTCTCGATTTCCAATCTTACTTTTCTCCCCTTTGTCATTAATTCATATTTTCTAATTGTAAATATTATACGAGTTATAAAGTTATATTTTCATTCACTTGGCATAAAACTATTAATATTATTGCAAACCCAATTTTGTTTAAATATATACTTTTAAGTAATAGGTATTTCACTTTTTACAAATTAAAAATAATTAATTTTTCTTTTTTAATTTTTACTGTTTGTAAAACTTGTAGAAAAAATAAAATTTCAGGATAAACAATTACATTTTGTATATGTTATGAAAAGCTAAAAGTTTTTTTTTGAAAAATATATATATATATTTATATAGTATCATAATCCTATGAATATGTAGCTGTACCATCTAGACTTTTAATTTTGCCAAAATACATAGCTTTTCCTTTAAGTTATACCTCGGTCAAGTGGCATGCGGATATGGCTTATTGGGAGTGATTTTACGCGACCACGCCTACCCGCAGTTTCGTCCTATCTATTTCGCAGAATGAATTGTTCAAATTTTCTTTTCCTTATATGATTGAAATTTTAAAATTAATACTCCATCTTAAATTTTTAAATTACAATACGAAGTTTTTTATAGGTACACATTTATTCTGTACAAACTTTTAAATTGATAACAATTCAATACTAATTTTAATATCTGTTTCATAATGATTATCATTATCAACATTGTTAAGTTTGTTCTTGTATTTTAAATAAAACAAAAAGATTTTTAACTTTTTATGTATAAATCAAAAACAGTAAATTGTTATCAATTTCCATTTTACAAATGAGTTCCCAACAAGAATAGAATACCAAATTGAAAATTTTGCATTATCCAAAAAATCATATCTCAATTCTCACAAGCCCTTTCAACTAACGAAATTGAACTTCGGAAACAAACTTATGACACCGACATAACTATAATTACTTCGCTTGAGCAGAATGCGTTTCAGGATTCCCACAACTTTTTCCAAGCCCCCACTAAACATCCCGAAACAAGAATGTCAAGTTAATTTCTGGTTCACATAAAGTTTCTTAACTTGTTGAAGCATCCGAATGTTGGGTCGAAGTTTGCTCACTCGGAAATAATGCCTCTTAAAAATCCAATTTCCGCGACAAAATAGTCAGATTCCTTTGCTCGTTAAAGTGTCTTCGCTTTGCGAGCAAAAAGTTCGCAGCACTGTGCTAGCAAAAAAGTTGTCGATCCGTATTCAGGGTCGGGCTGTCAAGTATGTGTGTAAATGGCCAGGGGCCTAGTCACGCTGCGTCCCGCGTCAAAATGCGAAATTGACCGACGATTATCCATGAAACTGATGGCCACCGCTGGCGCCACGAACCAGCCTTCTTCGCCCGAGGGCTTCTGTCTGTTATGAATGAACCCTCGTTCCTCCACTTTTAAGTAGGTTGGCCCTGCCACCGCCGGCTAGAGTCGCTAATCATCGACTCGAATGCAGCGCAAAACATATAACTAAAAACGAATTAAATTCGAAACAATAATCTCGACAAACAGACAGCATTAAGACGATTTGTTAAAGAGAAGAAAGTTCGGGTGATAGGTATGACATACAAAAACTGTTTCAGTTTCAAAATGAAAAATTAGGAACCTTATGAAAAATTATGAAATATTCTATAAATTTTCATTTTAGATGCATTCATACTTCTTTGTAAATTAAGAAAAGAATTAATAGAATTTAAATCACATAAATCTTACGTGAACACATTATACGTTTCAGTTTACACCTGTAATTTAGACATTCTTCACTTATGAAATCCAAACAATATCTTCACGAAAAGCCAATGCATAAACCATCATTTCCCCGAGCTTCGTGTGAGTCCATTTTCCGAACTCGTTGTCTGCTCAGCCCAAAGTGATATACACCTCTTACCAAGCACTTATTATCGCGGTCAGTAATTTGTTTTATTGAGGATTAATATAAAGACTGTGCTTATTCATTTTAATAACGTAAACTGCAATTTCATCGTCAGGCCGCTCGAGCGAAACGCCTCTCGTGACCAATCGCTCGTCATTCACATAGGAGCAAGGCAATCGGTATCCCACGGTAGGCCAGCTCTCGATTAGCGAGTGCGGATTTTCTTCCATCGCTAAACACTGCCTGCGTTTAACGTCCGGAAGATTCCTCCGTAAAAGATAAATACCGATACACTTCGTACATGATCTGTATACGAGGTAGAAAGTCGTTTTGTTTCGCCAGCGATATTTGCTTTGGAAAGACATCGAAATCGTTTTAAGTCGAACTGTCAAGTCTTTGTCCATTTTCGCTAGAAAATGGTCTTTTGCGAAATTTTTTAATGCAGTTAAATAAATATTAATTTTTCTTTGATAAATTAATACACCGCAGTCGAAGTTTGCAGGTGAAAATTTAGTTTATCAAAATAGTAATTTACTTTTTTCACCTCTCATATTTTGTGATAATTTGTGCCTCAGTTGAGATGATGTAACGAACGCTTATATGAATTACAAAACCGCACATTCGTTTTTGAAACCAGCAAGTGTGAAAACGATCACGCTCTCTGAACGGTACAAAATGTAACTTAGGAGTGCTTTTTTCTTCCCATTCTTCTTGTTGTTTTCGAAACGCTCCGTCTAGTAAGTTATCAAGCCTGAACATGCGAGCCGCTTATACGTACATTTTTATACACCACTACTACCTGTGGTACCCCGCGGGGCATAGCTTTCGACTAGCCACTTTCGAGTCAGCTCGCAGTCGCGTGCAACGTATAAGTAACCGCATTATCTCAGTTATTATGGTCGGTCGTATTAGCATAAGGATTCGTGCGTTACCCAACTTAAACATACGTACATCACACGTCTGTATGTGTTCATTCCGCTCGTCCTCGAGATGGGTGGTATTCGGGCTAACAGTTTTCGTGAGAAAAGTGTATTGCTGCGGGGATCTGGAAAGAGAAATCCATTTCGCTTTTATTCCCGCCAAGTCGCTTTGTTATTATTATAAAATGATTAATTTTGCATTTCAAGTTATCGATTCATGAATGTTAAATTTATGTCTTCAATTTTACAATTCGTAATTCTCATTCCAGGTAGATCTAATTTGCGATGTTATACAACAGCGGATTTTCCAAAATGTAAAACAATTCAGGATAAATCTTTTAGTTAAATAAAATATTTGCGAATTTCTTTGCATCTATCACTTGAAGAAAGAAATGTATTTGTAATGCATGTTCTTTGTTCAGTCGATGCGAAATTTTCCGCAGTTATTTCAAGATTTATCAATTCCCGATGTGAGGTATTGTAAAAATTAAGTTTATTGATGGTTGAGGAGCACTAAAGTTGCAGTAGTCGTTGGACCTGGTGCGGAACGACGCGATATGGAACGACACCGACAAAACGCTTTATCGGACGGGCCGGCGCGATGAAAGGCAGCTACTTATCCGCAGGATGTCCCGCTCTTTATCTGCAGCCTAAAGGATTCTCGTGTTTCTGCTGAGCCGGATTTTATTTATGTGCTCTGTTTGCCAGCTACTGATTAAGTCGATAGACCTTTTGGCCGCGTCCATTTTCCTTTCTTTTTCTATAAAAAGTGTTTCGAAAATGCCGACGAAGTCATACAATTTTTCTATATCATTCAGAAAAAGATTCTCCAAATTTAAAAAATTTAAATAACAGGTTCAAAGTAATTCAGAACTTATACATGTTATTCAATGTTTTACTATGTTTTAAAATTATAACAATATTAAACTCCTGAAACCATAATAGCCCATCATTCCACTTGTCAAATCATCTAAATCAACCAATCAATATGAAAAACATCCTTTACTTGTATTTAGAAATCACGAGGATTCAGGGTCTTACTACCCGCCTCCTGCAGCTGTTTCGTTGGACCCTAAAAGTTGTTAAAACAAAGGCTTCAGCTCATCTAAATCACAAATCTGAGCCTTCATCAGCGTACCTTATGA
>JABFOU010000309.1:0-10159 GCA_022817745.1 Scelioninae gen. 1 sp. ZL-2020 | reverse complement strand
ATGTTTGCTTAAACATAGGATGCTGATATTTTTTATCCAGTGTATAATTATTTTATTATTATTATAAAAAATAATAATAATAATATTTTAAATAATAATAATTTTTTTATTTATTTTTACATGAAAGCATTTAATACCATTATGTAAATTTCTGTGTTTCATTGTTGATCACATTCCCTTATCTTTATTTTACCCAAATAATGTGAGACTATGTTATAACATATTTTAATATGACAATGTTTATTCACTATCGTGCAAAATTTTTTGTCTATTTCAACATTGGTTTATATAGCAAATTGGCCAAAAACTTTTGCACGCGAGTTTGTGTGAGAATATAGCAATGACAATGACTTCAGTTATTGCTTTAATTGAATATCTTGAATCAATACAGCAGGTAGTTCATTTTCATGAACTACCTGCTACGCCATATTTTTTGTTAAGTGCTGTCATTTTTGGGGAGATGACATTTTATCAATTTAACATTTTCTATCTTTACTGACAGTAGATTTGAATTTGTCTATGTATTTATAATATGTGTACACACTGACAAATTTATATCCAATGTCAGTATGTATATAATGTCAGATTCATAAAATCCATAGTCGATTGAATTGTATCAAAAATTAAATCTGATCAATTTATTACGAAAATTTGATCAAATTCGATGAATGATTCAAATGCAATGGAGTAAAAATTTCTGAACTGTATTATATTCTAAATTTACCCATTTACCATGGGTTAATAAATCTGTTTAAAAATGTGGAAATTATTAGCACTGAGATATTGAATAAATACCTTATAGTAATTTTCATACATTATTTGTTTACACTAATGTTATAAATAATTCTAATAATGGTACTAATGAATAAAAAAAAATGATTGTAGACTATGTAATGGATAGAATTAAATGAAGCTGCCATTATTTCTATAATTGATTGCTCTTTTGTAAGCTTTATAAATTTTTAATGCAACTATTACTTTTGCAATATTTAAATAAAATGTTAATTAACAAATGGAAATGTTAATCTGTCTAATTTTAATCTGCCAACTAGAACAAAAACTGAAATGCATATGTTTATGAAAGCAAAATTCGAATTCTTAATTACGTATAAAATGACAGCATTTTGAGTTGCTGTCATTTTAGTCAGAACTCGCGTGAACGATCGCAGTGCGTGATACCCATTGACATTATAAGCGCAAAAATATTACGAGTTTTGACTTGTTTATTGGTTTAAAGAAGCATTAATTTTTAATTATGTCTATTCCGAATTGTTGCGTGATTCCTTTAAACAAGGAGAAACATAAACGCGTATCCAAAAATTTAAGTTTGATAAATGATAAATCAAGGGTACAGTTCAGTAATTTTTACTATATTATAAAATGATTAAATCCTGATCATAGTGTGATATTATAAGACAAAACGCTAAGTTTTGTCTTATAAAATAAATGGAATATTTACTAATGAACAAATGATCTTAAGTTAATCAGATTTTCGTCGAATTTGATTCGTAATAAATTGATCTTATTTCGATAAGAAATTAAATAGAATTTGATCATGAATTGATTATAATTTGGTTATGGAATCCCTAATAGCACATCCCGATCGGGAAATTGGCCAATAATTGACCTCAGCTGCGTCTCAATAATTGCCCAATTTTTACCCAATTATTTTTTAGGTTAATTGGCCAATAATTTCACAATTTTTAGTCAATTATTTTGTAGGTTAATTGAACAATAATTGTTCAATTTAATGAATATTTGTTAATAAAATATTCAAATCTTAAACATTAATTTTAACATAATAATATATTAAAGCGAATGTTTTATGACGTATTTTGTGTTTGGCAGAATAAGAAGAAATTGGTCGCATTTTTCTGGTTCTTGTAGAAATTCTGTCCTTTTTTGACACGTATCGAATTATACAAATAAATAGAGACAAGAGTTTCTGCAAGATTCAGAAAAATCTAATTTCTTTTTATTCTGCCGGAAGCATAACGCTTTTCGAATACGCGGCACCTTGGTTCCGCGCGTAATATTTTATAAAGAAAAATTTCATTATAAAATATTACAGAAAATGCAACAGAATATTCATATAAGATATATAACATTTCATATATTTTTCTTTATAAAGTCTTATAAATTTATATAAAGAAATTGAATATTTTTACTTATTATTTATTATGGAATTTCATACAATATATATATATATAAATCTAATATGAAATTGTATAATATATTATAAATATATTTCATTATTATTATTTATTTATTAAATTTACTTATTAAAAATTTAATTATTAATTATTAAAATAAATTTATAAAAAAATACAACAATATAAAATTTCTTCCCCATATAAATTCACAAGACTTTCAGAATTTAAGAAATACATTTATCTCATATGAATTTTCTGTTGTATTTTCTAGAAAGTATCTAGTAAGTATTTTATAAGCAAATTTTTCTTTATAAATTGTAATGTTCGTTGAAGCAAGACATATATGTTTGGATTCATATTAATATTAGTAACTAAAAAAATGTGAAATCTTCTTTGAAAAAAAAGTGTGAGATCTTCAGTGTTTTTATCATTCCTCAATTCCTGATTTTTGCTTATAATATTCTTAACTGTATAAAAAAATACTTGAAAAAGAAGTAAATTTAAGGGGACATAAAACCCCCAAAAACTAATAAAGAATATAATATATGTAACATATAATAAAGAACATTATAAAGGAAAATGGGCTGTATTACTTGAAAATCTGTTCATTTACAAATTATCAGTATTGTTATAATGTGGGTATAACTTAACTATAAGTTTTTGAAGTTTCCGATCTCGATAATCAAATGACATTCATATCTGTGAATCATGAATTACAAAAATGTTTTTTGATACCTTATTCAATTTTATCAGATGTTCCATGTAGATCTTGTAACAAAGAGAATCGACACTGCATTGCATTTTGAATGTAGAGAATATAATCCGTTTAATATCAATCAACGTTACTAAATGTGAAAAATATAAACTTGATACAAATAAATATTGAGAATTAATATAATGTAGTAAATAATTAATTAAAGTTGATTGATTAAATAATTTGTTGGTATTAATTATTTTGCCATTATTAAATACATTATTCTTTTTCCTATATGTCTTTTACTTTAGTAAGTTTAATTTTTATATTATAATTCATCCTGATAGTCACGTTGTTTATAAATTATTTACAAAAAATTACATATATCTATCTATCTCCACACGGAAAAAAGAGTACACTTCTGGACGTTGTGGAACTTTGTTTCAGACAACTAACTCAGTTTTGTTTTGCAATAATATATAAAAAGTCAAAATTATATATAAAATTATATATAAAGTCAAAAAATCGTTTTATATAACAATTATGTATTGTTTTGAGACATAATTGAATTAAAATATTTTTTATTAATAATTATTAACTATTTATTCACACTTTAAATTTGGAACCTTAAAAATACGTCACTTAGCGGATTTCCTACCTTAAATACGAACTATAAATCATATTTTATAATAAATAATGAACCATTAAGACGACATTGTTTTATTTAACTTTTATTAATTTTATTGATTTAACATCTTTATACCAGTACAATCATTTATTTTTAATTATTATGCACTTTATCTATGCGATCATAGAAGTTGAAATAAAATATTCTGTTTATACGTCATTTATTCGAATATAACCTGTCAGTTATATGATTGCGCGAGATTTAGAACGTTTTTGAGGTTTACAGTAGTAACAAGTGTCTAGCACAGTATTGGTTACTCTCCAACGCATGACTGGCTGCTTTTTGTACACTAACCTCTGCTGTAACGCTTGTGATGTGACGAAAAGTAATCGCTACTCACCAGTACAGTAGTCAATGATTTACAATACAAATTTTTACGGAGAGTAATGGCTACTGTTCTGGAAAGTAACCAGAGGTGTACTCTTTTTTCCGTGATATTTGATGTGTTAATCTATCAAATTTGAAACTTAGAATTGAGATAACTTGAAAATAAAATTAATTGGCTATTTTAAGAGTTAAATAGAATTTTCCTCACTCAAAAACAAAACATGTTGGTATTCCCTCGCCTTCGACTCGGGATACCAACATGTTTTGTTTTTCGTAAGGAAAAATATCGTTCTTAATTCTAGTTATTTCCTCATTGAGAAATATACCATAATTTATTTATGTCTTTGTTTATCAACAAAATATGTACATTCTAGCAACTTTATCTATTATATATTTATATCATAAAAAATAATTTATAAATTCGTTTTAATTTTAGAGTACTCGATTTTATTTGTATTCCAATATTTATAAATGGCTAATCATTACAACAGATTTGAATAACACTATACAAACTTTTAACGATACGAATTTTAGCACAGAAACCGACCTAATTATTGCTGTGCCGAATAATGACGAATTCATTTTGCATGAAGTTTTTAATGTCTGTAAATACAGAGGAGGAATATTACAAGTTAATCAAATTGGTAATTGGAAATCAGATGAATTTGATGGAATTTTTTATGAGAAGAATGTTTCCAGAAGATGGGATTATGCTGGAATGGTACTTAAAATTGCTGGTTTAGTAAGTCTCTTGAATTACAAATTTATTAATTTTTTCAAACCTCTAACTAAAAATACGCAACACATTTTCAAAAAAAACTAATGAAATAAAAATAATTAATAGGTTGTGTATAGACCAGATGATATAAACGTAACAACTTATTTACAAGCTTATAAAAATATATCAAAAGACAGTATGACAAAATTTACCTATGCAGTTGTACTACATTTTGCTGATATATTTAATTTCACGTAAGATTATTACATTGAAAAACAAATTTTGTTTGTTTGTTTTTTAATTTATTACAACCTTAAAGAAAGAATACTATTGAATCAATGTTGACTGATTTATCCATTCAATATTATTTCATTATTGCGAAATTATTGAAACAATACGAAATCACGATGAGAATGTGTTGACTCGAATTGACCTTGCATCGACATTGACTTCTTATTGAGTCAATATTGACTGTTTGATACTAAATAAAGATCGATTTAGTATTGATTTTATATTGATAGTTCAAACTAATGTAAATCTTTTGTCAGTACGGAATCAGTACCGAATAAATATTTCATTATTGTCAAACAATATTAATATTGATTCAATACTGATTTAATATGTAAGACAAAATTGTCAATATCAATTCAGTATTTTCACAATAATGAATCAATAAAGTTCATTAATGAATCAATATTGAATCGATAAAATATTCAATAATGAATGAATATTGAATCAATAATACTTCAATAATGAATCAATATTGAATCAATATTAATTCAATATTGAATCAATATTGAATCGATAAAATATTCAATAATGCATCAATATTGAATCAATAAAATATTCAATAAGATTGATTCATATAATGACGCAACACATTACGCTGAAGCAAATATATTGATTTTCAACTAAAAATATACTTGAAATAAGTATATCTTATTTAAATTCGACGAGGTTGTTTTCAGTATAAAGAATGATAAATTTTAATTTTCTGAGTGACATTTTTATAATTCTTATTATTTTAAAATAATGTTCCTTTTGTTTTGAACGTATACATTTGCGATTTATATATATATATATATAATTAAACCAGAAAATTTAAAATAGTTTTGTTTTATTTTAATTATTTAACTAGAGTTGAGCCAGGAGATTTTAGAAAATGGGTACAAACAGACAACGTTGGTCCAGTTGTGAAAGCTCTTCATTATCGTGATATTGATATCGGGGGTAGTCCAACTATAATGACACAAGAAAGAGCAAATTATGTCGAATTTATTTCCCCCATATGGCCATTCAGGTATGACTTTTCTTATCAAAAATAGTTTTGTTACTTTGACACAATTTCTAAAGCAAAATTTCATATCTACAGAACATTTTTCATTTTTCGCACAACTTCCCTAAGTCACATCAGAATGGAAGAATTTTTGATGCCTTTAGCCATTGATTGCTGGTATTATACGGCTCTTTTAGTTGTTGGGGCAATTATCGTGTTTGGAGCAGTTTTAGTTTTTGAAAATATTAATGATAGACTCGAAGCTTATGGTGTGGGATTTATAATTACTATTGGATCTTTGTGTCAACAAGGTGATAGAAATATTCATTATATTCTATAAGTAACAACATTTATTTATTATTACATTATATTCACTCTTTATTATATTCACTTTTTATTTGACAAATTAAAAAGAGAAATAGAAATATTTCATCTAGAAATAATATCAAACATTTGAATTTTAGGTTCCGCCTATATTCCCATTAAAACACCCGGTCGCATTGCTTTTCTCAACATAATGATATTCAGTCTTTTGATTTATAATTACTATTCCGCAAGTGTAGTTTCTACCAGACTAGATAAACCACTTGACAAAATGAACGATTCTTTGGTTGAACTAAGTAAAACAGATCTAACTTTAGCAGCAGAACCTTCTTTATTTTTCAATTTTATTCTAAATGTTAGTTACAAAAAGCTTATTTCTATGAAGAGAATTGATATTAGAATTAAATATTTATCGTTAAAAAAATATTTTTTAGCAAAGCGAATGGGAGTTGATAACATTCAAAACTAAACGCTGGCTAAAAATTCCGGAAAAAGACAGATTTGTTGTCCCGGAAGAAGGCATAAAAAGAGTTTGGGAAGGAGGTTTTGCTTACCACACTACTCCAGAAGCTAGCTATCCATTAATAGAACGAACATTTGATAACCGCAGGATATGCGAATTAACGGAAGTTCATATATCTCGACCTACATATCTGTATTTGAATACACGTATAAATAGTCCGTTTTCAGAAATGTCAAGATTAGGGTAAAATTTTGTATGAATGTGTTGTATTTTTATTTTCACAAAATCAATACTTTGTAAAACATTTTATATTGCTTGTAAAATAATAGATTTAAAGTAAATAAACAAATCGTTCACAAAACAGTACAAACACTTTTTTGTACTTGTACTTAATTTTGTAAGATGAAATAATTGCATTTTTCAGATCGATTTTAATGCTGGAAAGAGGACTACTTAAACGACAAATAAAAAGATGGCAAACAAGGACACCGGAATGCCGTCGAGATGTTCTAAGTGCGGAAAGTATTACAATGGTTGAAGTTGCACCAAGTTTTTTCCTCTGGATGTTCGGAGTCGTTATATCAGCACTAATTTTCAAAATGGAACAAATTATTTACAAAAAACAGCATAAAAATGAAGCCAAATTGCTGGAGAAAAACGAATTAAATTTGGAGAAATTTAAGGAATACTGGCTAAATTATAATAAATTATTCAAGCGTAAAATGCACTCGTAATTTTTAGTTCCAACTTAAATATTTGATTAAATTATATTACAAAAAATACAGACAATTTCTTGTCTTTTCACCCTCTTGTAACGAAAAATATTTTTACATGGAAAAAATGAAGTTAATTTTTCATAACACAGTAAAGTAGGAATTATTGTAATTTATTGACAGGAAACTTGAAAAATATATCATAATATATTATATTATCATTCTAATTTCAGACATTATATAGCTACTTAAAATTTATTGTTCAGACTCGTTCATTTTTCGCGCGCATACGCATTTTAACTTTAAGGTGAAATGTCAGAGCTAAAGTCACGGAGTTAGGGTTTTTCTAAATAACATTAAATATTAATTCATTTGTTCAAAAATCGAAAAGTCATCCAAATTATGCTAGATGGGAGAATGTTTTTTATTAAGAAAATATAAGGTTTGTTATTCCTTTTTACTCAACTTTTGGAACTCGTTTTTTTCTCACTTCGAAAACGAGTTCCAAAAGTTATGTAAAAAGAAATAACAAAACTTATATTTTCTTAAGAAAAAACATTTTCCCATCTTGCATAATTTGGATGACTTTTCGATTTTTGAACAAATGAATTAATATTTAATGTTATTTAGAAAAACCCTAATTTAGTAATAAACGCTTGATATTTCACTCTAAGAAAATATAAGTTTTGCTATTCCTTTTTACTCCATTTTTGGAACTCGTTTTTTTCTCACTTTGAAAACTAACAATATTGTTGAATACTAACAATATTGTTGAATACTAACAATATTCCCGTTAGTATTAAGAACGTGATAACATCATTTTGAATAAATTACATCTTTTCATTCCAACACAATTTTACTAGTCTATCTACCAATTGAAAAAAATGCATTTCCTGGTTTTGACGTTATCGAACGATAAAAATGTTACCGTTTGGTTCGTAAAAAAAGATTTCAAACCATTATGACTTAATTTCTGTATGACAAGGATAATGTTATGGTAATTTTATGGGATTTCCATTGGAATTCTGTGTTTACTTCCTGTCAGTTGATGTACCGCCGACCTTTACATTACTCGATGTGACGTGAAAACCATAAAATCCATTTTCTTCAAGTGGCCTTAAATTGACCATTTTTTATCCAATTTTGGAGAATTTCTTTACATCCAACACAGATTTAAATGCTCTACAAAATACATTCTGATTGTTCGTATCTTTGATTCTCAAGCCCAAACTCCATCCCAAATATGCAGGTCTGAAGGCTTGAAGACATGCCTTCAATCAATGGGGTTTTTCATGGGGTTTAACAAGGCCAAATGAGCTGAAATTTAAGTATGTTGTAAAGGAAGGTTGTATTTTTAGATTTTCAATGCGGGCAAATTTTAAGAAAATGCCCCAAGTTTGAAAATCGAGTATTTTCGAGCATGGTAAAGTGGCGCGGTTTTTTTGCTTAGTGTATACCCCTTAGACGTTGTATAAAGATAGATAAATGTATTTAACTTAAACTTTATGCTTTTTGCAGTGCTAGTGAAACCGGGTTTGGAGCATGTATACGCTAGGTTAACTTTGACAATATAGTCGAATGTAATTTAATCTGCGTGAAGTCTATAGTAAAGCCTATAAAAGTAATCACGATTCTTGTGCTCAACTCGATTGAAAGATAATTTTCCCGAATTATGTTTAAATTTCGGACATTTTACATGTTGGAATGATTCAATCACTGTTTTTCGATAATAAAATTTGCCTATTGATTCATTAAAACCTTATTTTTTGGATCATGTAAAAAATCCTTGTAAACACAAGTGTAAAGTGCGGGAAATCGATTTTGTTCAAAAGAAAATCCTGCCAATCCTTTCTGTATCTCCCGTGGTCAAATGCCTAGCGCCGTACTTTTAAATGATTTATGGTCCGAGGGTTCAGCAATGCTCAAACGCGAACCGATTACGTGGCATATGCAAACTAACGAGTGTACACAAGATTTCAGAACTTAAGAAAAACGCGTGTTTAAGGTGAAATATCACGCGTTTATTACTGAATTAGGGTTTTTCTAAATAACATTAAATATTAATTCATTTGTTCAAAAATCGAAAAGTCACCCAAATTATACTAACAGGAATATTGTTATACTCTTGAATATCAATAATATTATACATTGAATCATGATTTGCAGGCCATTAAAGTTAGATTGGAGTCCTCTGCAGTTCCATTGTAGAATTTTCAGTTCTTTGCATTAGACATAATTAGTTACAGTGGGGTCTTAGAACATCAACAGTTCAGGAAATCGATCTTGCAATCAGCAAATTTAAGAAAGGGAAACTCTAAATAATCTGACAGCTCATATTGTTGCTTTGAATTTGTAAGGTCGAAACGAATTGTTAGTTAAGAGAGACAAGGCGATTGTCCTAAGGTCCAGGTCTAAAATTATTCAGGCTGAATGGGTGAGTAATCTTAAATAGTAGTCGGGTTAGTCTAATACTAAACATTAACCCAGATACCTAGGTATTCATCTGCCAGAGTGAGGTTCTACGGAGATTAGGTGGACGAAAAAAAAGTGTTATAACTATATGCCAGAAAAACTTGACTGAAAACTAACATCATCAAGACAAAACTGATGAGAATTGTCTCGAGATGTAAAGCACCTCTCTTGACTTGCATAGAATATGCTGCTACTCGCTTTGCAATATCGAACGATCCAATCAGCTCTTCAATCTTTTTTTTTAAACTTCGATTGGTTAACTTTAACTCAAGTAACGATAAGTCGGTCTTGTTATAAGGGTGCGACACCGAGAAAACGACGAGCTCTATAG
>JABFOU010000308.1:0-10160 GCA_022817745.1 Scelioninae gen. 1 sp. ZL-2020 | reverse complement strand
TAGTTAATCCCAATGAATCGCCATTAAATTGACGGAATGTAACACTTCCAGACAGAGAAAAATTTCCTGTAATACCTATATGACAGAATATAATATATTGAACAAACATGAAGTTTGTGCGAAGTACGTGTCATTATCTGTAAAGATAATAAATAGGCATGGAATATGTACAAGTTTTTTACGTTTGTATTGCTCACAGTCTTTTTCCTGTGCCAGTAACAGGAATTTCGGTTTGAGTAAAATTTAAACTGCGCAGTAACATCCGTACATGTTGTATGCGCACGCAACTCGAGCGACTCGAGCACACGTTGTCGTAAAACCCGGTTACTGTGGTTATTTATTATCTTTTGTTTAAAGATAATAAATAATTGATAACAAATTATTTACTTGTGTTCATTAATGTCCTACTTATCATAATATAAAAAATAATATTTAATACTGCGAAGTTAATATTTTTTAAGATTAATTTAATTACAAAGTAAAGTTAAATTGAACTGTTATAAATAAAAGTTTTAGAATAATTTAACGTAGTTGTTCCTGTAACTTTTTTTGTCAATATATATGTATTGAATCTGTCATGTTTGTTGAATATAAAATTCAATTTTGTACGCACCACAGTAAGATTCCTGTGAGAATCACAAGACTAAGCTTGGAGATAGTTATATCTGTCATGTGCGTCTAACATTTCTTATAGTTTGGACGTGCCACAACCCAATTCCTGTGAGTATCACAGGACTGAGCTTGGAGACATTACAAAACAGTGCATACAACCGAACAACAAGACAGATCATGTGATAATAACAGAACGGGCTGTGTGTATCACAGGATATTTTGTTCTGTGTATAATCATATTCATTAAAGCTTGCTACATTGTCTAATATAATTATAGAAAAATGTTAAAGATTAATTTTCTCCGTTAAATTATTATTATATTATAAGTAATTTAATGTTTATTCAAACATCCTAGGTAATTTATAGTTTTTAATTTATTAAAACTATTGTTAACCATAAATATAAAAATATTTGTTACTCAAATGCAAATTATTTGTGAAAAAATATATTCTTGAAGGAATCGAATTCTTGAGAATCGTATTTTGAATCATTTAACAACTTGATAATAAATCACGCTGATTCAAATAAGACAATATACTGTCTCCATATATACACTATATATCGCTTAACTAAATGAAATATTCTTTTGATTAATAAATAAATAATAACGCATAAGTATATATAAATAAATATTTATATTTTTTAAAACCAATCTCTAGTTGTAGAAGATTTGACAACGTGCATATCTATTTCAAAGATACAAAAATTAAGCCCACCTAGAAACACAATTCTATCTATGAATGTAAGTCCATAGACAAAACGTATTTATATGAAAGTGTAATGACCCTTGTAGAAACTGATTGAGCTGAGATATGGATGTAACATATTAGTCCGGTGTGAGTATAATCAGAAACTGTTTATGATGATTCCCAAATCGAATTTATGCATTACATGCATATATCTCACCCAAATCAATTTCTACTAAAGGGATTACTAAGAAATGACCTATAATAATCGACATTATGAGAACCTATTGTAATGTTTAACAATGGAATGCAAGAGACAACCGATAACTTCAGCTTTGCTGGATACACACTATAAAACAAAAAATCTTATTTGAAGACTTTTTAAGGAAAAGGCACAAAAAGTGTTCTAGTATAAACGCTTTGTAATAAAATTACGCGAATAAATGCCAGTGTCTTTCAATAAAATACTTGAACAAATCAATCAATGGTTGTTGATTTATGTTAATCTTTTGGCAATATTGTGACTAAACTGCAAGAATAGATGTCTCGAAAGTGTCTCTAAGATATCTAAACGTAAAATTGAAACATTGTTACAAGTAGTTATGTGTCTCCGCCCGATTGAAAGAAATTAGACTGGCCCTGAGCTGGCAAAAGTCTGACAAGCAGACTTTTTAGCAACCAAGACTGTAATAAACATAGACTGGTAACAATCAGGTATTAGGCAGGTATATATTATGGCATGGAGTCAGGACATGGATCGTTCTGATTGATTACCTGACTATACTTGCTAGCCTTTAACCACACTGAGAAAAACTTAAGAATATAAATTAAAAAAATTCAGAGCATGTTTTACTATTTTTTATACCACCGTGGACTTATTGTTCAAAAAGAGTAAAAATTGCATTTAAATGTAGTAAAATTAAGAAATGTTAAAATTTCACGTGTTTCTTAATATATATCAACATTAACTCACACACATTATTAATCTATTTCGAAGTAAATTTTACTATGTCTACATACCATTCAGTAATACTGAAAATATGAATTTTTACTTGTAAATTTATTGTCATGAAACAAAAAATAATGTTGCATATACTTGTACATAATTATTATCCTTAATTTTTGGATCACTACATACTCATATTAAATCCTGACATATGCAGTTTATAAATCATATCATTTATATTTATTTATAACCTAACAATATTTATGAATCTCTCGCAGACACGCACGTCACTTTATTTTATGATTATGAACAAGACTTAACTAATTTAACCTAAAATACATATATAAGGGTTTTCGGAACGCATATCTTAACGCAATCGCAGAATACATACCTACCATACATGTAAAAAGTTTTTATATACTGAAATGCTACTGACTTCGGTGCTTGTGAGAAAGATTTGTTCGTTTCACGATAATATTCAATTTGTAATTTTATGTAAATAATAACGATGACACACGTTCCATTTTGCTAACAGATAATGATTAAAGAAAAATAAAGTTATTAGAAAAGAAATAATAATAATAATTTCATAAAATTTACTTAGTTATTGAAAAAAAATTACAATGAATTTCGTTTGTTTCATGTTTCAAACAAAATTAGAATATTATAAGATTTAGCAAAAATACAAATGATAAAATTTTCTCTAATTTGAATATTTAACACAGAAAAATTACTTGTAAACTGTATTAAAATTATATGATTAAATTATATGAAAGTTTGAATATAAATTACTGTAACAGCTACAAAAACTCTAATAAAGAAAGCAAAATTAATTGTGTTAATGTTTTTTTTTCTTTTTCTTTTTTTTGCAACGGGTACAAAAACGTGTATTAAATATACATTAAAAATAAACGAATACATGTTTATACATATATGTATAATAAATACAGATTTTTTATTTTATAATAAAATTATAAAATAATAAATATATTAATATATATAAATATCATTACGTTTTTCTGTTTACCTTTGTCATAACAAAAATAATAATAGGAATGTTATTAACGAAAATAATAAAAGTTTCTGAATATGTATGTATTTGAAATAAATACTCTTACATTCTTACAAAAGTACAATAGATAAAACTTACTAAACAACAGTAACTTATAAAATATCGAACTATCTATATCCAATTTTTTTGTATATAGAAACTTCCATCGCTTAATCTATTTAAATAACTAAGTACATTGTGCTTTATATCATTTATTGTGAACGCTGTCCAGAACACATTGCTCTCATTATAAATCTTATATGCCATTAAATGTGCATCGAAGTAGCAATCTTTTAATTGTTTACAAATAATTAAAAAATCATTGTCATTCTTTTCGACGAGTATTTGATGAACAATATAAAATTCAACATTTGATTCGGTAAATACAACTAAAACGGTCTTTTCTTTGACTTCTTTTCCGAGAAACTTGATACGTTTTGTTGTATAAACATAATCGTTGACTGATTTAGATATTTTGCCTACGAATTCTAGAGCATTGTCAAGATCGCAAAGCTTCACTAAACGTTTACTATTGAAGTGAACAGTTGTCGACTGATTTTGTGACTCAGTAATAAACTTGTATGATAACTTTATCTGGGTTTTAACGGCAATCGTGTGGCAAACATTTACCCGAGAACGAGATACATTAGAGACAGCAGTGCCCTCTTGGTGTTTTGCCTCGAATCTCATGCAAGAGATATTCCATAGAGGGCCCACATTTTTCATTACACGGGGATAATGTACCAGAAAATGATGCTTTGGTTTCATAGAATTTGCATGTAATTGAGTGAGGAGAGTCAAATATTCAGTAATCAAGATTTTTAACGTGAGATGACAATTATCTGTGATGATTTTACTCAAGACTATATTCATAATGCTTCTTAAAAGAAGATACAAAGACCAATGTTCATCATTTTCTGGCACGAGATCACCGATTATAAGATTAAGGTTAGTAACTAACTGTATCATTTCTGAAGCCGACATCACAAGGTACTTTTTATTCAGTTGGCTTTCGATTATTTCGGTTGGTTTATTAGTTGACAACTGTTCGCCATAATTAAACGATAAAATTCTTCGGTTTAATTGAGTCAATGAAAAATAATGTTTAATGAAAATAAAATTATGTAATATGATCGCAATGTCATACCGACAAATTCCCTCCAATAAGTCGTGCATGACATCCACTGCTAAATTCTCGACAACATGGTAATCTGACAATCTATTGAAACAGCACAACTCTTTTATTCCCGTTAATGACACATTATTTTTCAAAACTTGATCTTGGTAACTTTTAACGTCGCGAAGCACGCAATCACTTTCGTCAAACACACTCGATATATCCTTATGTTCTATAAAACAAAATCGACAAAAAAATGTAGCGTTAAAGCTTTCAGCGAACCCGAGCATTCCATGAAGTCCGAGATTGTCACCGACGATTAAAATAAGTTTAAAAAACAATTGCTTTGATCCGGAACGAGAGACAATCGATATGCCTTCGTTTTGTAAAAATAGCAATTCATCAATTAACTTAGAGTAGATTACTTCGTTTGTAATGTCATAGCGATCCAGGGAATTATAAAGCATACATGTAAAAATGTTCTCTATTTTTGCACAAAGTTCAGGAGGTAAACACGGAATGCTAATATAAACACCACAGATTTTTGCAATTCCTTTATGTGGACCTAATGGATTGTTAGTTTCATAATCGTCACTAAAAAGTAGAAGAGGTAGAACAATTTTATTGTGATAGGATGCTGATTTCTGTGCCCATAACGGAGATTGCACAATATTTGTTACGATACTGCTAAATGATTTTAAATAATTGACATGATTAATTACTTTTTCAAAAAATGCAGGAATTTCAAAGACTTTTGTAAAAACTTGTCGTAATGAAATGAATTCAGCATACGTCGGAATTACTTTTTCGCATTGTACTCCATTTACGGTGTGCAATTGCGTTCTCTGTCCTATAAGATGTTTTTCTGGTGGAATATAGAAACCCTTTTGTCTTAACACTGCTAATCGAACATGTTCAGTTGAAACTTTTGATAATGAATTTAAAGTTTGATTGACCACTACGTTTATTTCTTTAAATATGTGATCAGATACTTGAAGTTCATTTAATCTTGCTTGAAGTCTAGGTAATAATGATTCCTTTTTATGCTCAATTAACTTTGTGGTATCTTCAATAATAGTACCAACTCTTTTTCGAGAAACGTCCGTATAAGAATACAATTTTGATATAAAACTTAATTCTCCATCATCAACATCTGAATCACTTATAAATTGTCCAACCTCTTCTGATTCGCTCTCAATTACAATTTCTGCTAATTTATCTATTTTTGCGTCAGTTACATAACAGTCACTTTCCTCAAGAACATCGTAATCTTCATAATCTGTCTGAGTTTCTTTATATGGTACTTTATTTTCAGCAACATACAAATTTGTTTCTTGTTCACTAACATTAGTTGTTTCTTGGACTGCTGCAACATTAATAGTCGAATGAACAGTTTTTCGGTGTTGAAGAAAAGTACGTAAAGCGGAGTAACATTTACGAGGAATGCAATCAAGACAAAAATACAGATTCTCATTCGCATGTAAAAACTTAACATGTGTAATGAAAGTATCATTATCAAGTACCAGTAGCTTACATTTGTAACACTGAGGCATGATTAAGCAAGAATCTGTACTAACAAAGGTAATCTTAAATGTCGAATAAAATAGGAATATGAGACGCAATAAGAACGACGGGGTGACTAATTAATCGAAGCTACTGCTTGAAGACTTTGCGAAACTAGGCCATTTAAAACGTTTAGAGTGTTGGTCATCCGATCGGTTTTCTTCTCGTGGATGTCAAAACCGGATTGCTGGACAAATTGCCACAACGATGAAGATGTTGAAGAATACTCGCAGTCAAGTGCGTAAATTATTTTGAACGTTGTGTCCAATGCCTCCAAACATGATGTCACTTCGTATCTTACATTGTTCACTAGAACAAAACATTGTTCTACGTTCGTCAAGGGACCGGTGACTACGATGTAAGGTTGGATTGTTTCTTTTCTCTGGAGATGAGATTGTTGCACGGTTTCAACAACTGTATCCAAGTCTGCAATGTTCTATAGATAAACAAAAATTAAGTATTAACAAATGGGAACCGTCAAACAAATACAAAATACCAATCGAAATTGACACAAAAATGAATAAGAAATACTTGTATGTGTAACATGAAATTATTTCGCCGGTCCTGAATCGAACATTTTGCCCGCTGGCCAATTTCCTGTCCAGATCTGTTCCTTTTCGTAGTCGGCTTATGAGCTTCGATGATCAGTGGTAACAAATGTAGTACCACGGCATCTTGTTGTTCTAAAAAAATTGTATAGTAAATAAAGATTAATAAATTAAAGTTAAATCAAACTATTGCCAATGATTCAATTTTGTTAAATGTATCTTACGAGAACATAGCGCCGGTAATGTCTTAAAATAAGCATTATCGGCAACATTGACAATTTTCTTCAATTTGAGTTGTTCAATCAATACTGTTTTAATAAAAGGCCATCTCTCAAGCAATAGACCACATTTATTTGGAAATAATTTAGCAAAATCACTGCATAACTGAAAAATTTAAACAAATTTTAAATTAGTTTACTTTGTATAAAATAATATTGCATGAAAAATATTAATTTGTAAGCTACTAAAATATATTCAATATAACAAATAATAAAAGCATATTTAAATGAATATTTATATTATAGAGAACTTGACATACCAAATCCTTTCCCTCTTGCAAAACAACGCAAGGAAACTTTTCTAAATATTCCTGAATGGAAGATACTTTATGTAGCAAAATTTTTCGTCTGATTTCAAAAGTCTGTAACCAATTAAGCTTTACTAGATCCCAAGGTGCAAGGTGATTCTTCAGCCATTCGATCTGTTGATTCTCACCATCTGTTTTTAAATTAAAATTAGTTTTGCTATTAATGCCTGCACCCATTGATTTATTAAAATCACTAACTTCATTGTAATATGTAAATTTCCATATTAGTAAAAACAAAAATATTTGTAAATTGTTAATCTTTAAATGTATATAAGTATAAAATATATTACGAACAAGATAATTTTTATTCATGTATTAGTTTCTTATTCTTATTCAAAAGTATCGTTTTCAAAATCGAATTAAAAACAACAGCAAAAATTATAAGATTAATAATCTTCGAAAAAATAAATGATAGAATGCAATCAAAATGATCAGAAATTCTCGCTGTGATAAAGAAATTGTAATTAAAAATTGTTTATTTGCTTCTCTTCTTTTATTAACGTGCTATCAAAACTGCTTGTATTTAATAAAGAAGCAATATAATTAATTGATATTACTAAAATTGATATTTTTATCATGTAAATATATAAATAAAAAATTTTCATAAATTACAATAAATAACAATGAATATTCATATGTATTATTCATTAAAATTATATTTGTAAAGTTCTACTTTTGTTATTATTTTAAATGATTTATAAAATTAATAAACTTTATGTGTCTAAATTAATGTAAATTAACTTCATTTATGGAGATTATAATTTGATATATTAATTATAATTTTATTGTTTTAAAATCTTATTTTGTATAAAAATTAACTAAAATAATAGTGTAGTCAGTTATTCTAATTTACATAATTATTAATTATTTTTTAATAATTATTCATATTTATTTATTTTCAATATATAAAATATTCAGTTTTATGAATATTTTATTTTTTTTAAAAAAGATTAATATAAACAATCTGTGAGTTTTTTACTTTATTGATAAATGCTGTTGTTTAAACTTTCCTAAAAAAACATGGTAAAACGATTAATATAAATCACTAAAAAATTAAATAAATCAAAATTTTTTAAATTAATTAATTAAAAAAATTTATTAAAGAAAATTACTTAAAAAATACTATATATATACTTTTTAAAGTGAAAAGTTCTATTGCTTTCACGAATTGGAACAAAATTTTTGTTCTCAATTTAATTCTTAATTATATCATCAAAAATTAATTTTTATATACTTAATAAGTTAATTTAATCCGTAAGAGCGTTGAACTTTTTAAATAATTAAATATATTATAATTATAAAAATAAATTGAAAAAGAATACTTTCCAATATAATAATATGCGATTAAAAAGTTTAATCGCCTTTAATCGCATTTAATTTTTTTTTATATTTGCAGTGTAATATTAAAATTAATCGAACCTGTCAACTGGACTTCCACTGAATGAGTATCACTTGTATTACTGGGCCTTTCTTTCCGCGTCAAAACATCTAAATCACGCAGCTTTTTCTTTGTGTAATTATAATGAAACCATAAAGATCCAAAATGGTTCGTTTGAACATTGTTTTCTGTTACCCCAGGAGTGAAATAGTATTCTTTAATCTCCCCAGGAAAAATTTGTGCAATTTCAGCAGCCAAAAGAATGAAACGATTTTTGGAAATGCTGCAAAAACAATTAATTGAATTAATTTTTTTATTATAAATTGCTTATTTTTAATTTTTCAAGGTTACAACTGGGATTAAAATGAACCAAAAAGTATAGCTACACTTACTGAAATTTCTGGAGTTGTTCACCAATCGGAATATTTCTCAAAATGTAATCACGTTCTCTCTTGATAACTAATCTAGTCAGACGTGACCGATTAGTTTTTAACATGCAATTATTATTTGAAACAAAACTTTTCCAAACAAGTTTCGCTTCTGGATCTCTCTGGAGAAATTGTCTCAAGCCCTAAAATATAATTTAAAAAATGATATAAATGAATATCAATCGTTAAAACATACAATTGATTCAAATTTTAAAAACTTACCGTTGTAACATGTTCTTCGATCGGATTAAGTTGTTGTGGAACTTCTTCTGTAATATTTTGTGGAACTTCTAAGACATTTGCAAAATCGTCGTCAATATTTAATTCCAATTGATCGACTTCATCTATCTGAAATAACATCCACAATCAGTTAATTACATTTGTTTTTTCATATACTACTACTTATTTCATCACTTAGAAATTATTTATTGTTACTTAATAACAAACTTATTATTAACGTGCAAATTTCCATTACCTCGCCGGCCGCCAACATTCTAACCTACAAACAATTAGTCAAGACAACATAAAACAAATGTAAAAATTATTTACATTTATATAAAAGCATTGACATTATCCAAATATAAAAATAATATACATAAAGAAACGGTTAGTTTTATTAATAATTATATTAAAAAGTATAATACTTACTGCAATTTTTGTAAATCCTAAAACAGAACAAACTTTGTATGATGCGTGACACAATTAAAACGAAAATGTAAACATTAGACGTAAAAAAACGCGGCAAGTTCCGACGCTTGCGCGTTTTAGGATGAAAAGCACAACAAATTACTATGTGTCAAAGTAAACTTCACATTTATTATTCGCAAGAGTCAGTATTTATTAAACTAAATAATAACTGTGATAATTTTTAATACACAATTATGAATTTTTAGTACTAAACAAAGTAAAATTTACTTGTCAATTTTTAAAAAAAAATTAATTCGAATTATTTTAGTGAATTTTTGTAGTAAAAGTGAACTGTTAGTACCAATAAGTCCACGCTAATACAGAATATAGTAATAATTTATCTTATTTATATTATTTAAAAATAGGTAAATTCTCTCAGTGTGTGTATTTATTAGTAGTAACATCAAAATTACGAATATTACAGGCATATACGTAAATTTGCATACAGACTAAAAAATGCGTACAAATGATAAAACCTAATTGAACACACTCAGCATGTGTAAACTAACACAGTCAAACGATTGACTGTTCATGTCAACGCCAAAACACACGTTCGAT